>PVJA010005600.1:0-78241 GCA_004027025.1 Myocastor coypus
CGCAGCATGTGGTGCCGGGGATCGAACCGCAGTCCCTGAAGCTGCCCAAGCTTTCCCAAGCAGGTGCTTTAGACCACTGAGCCATCCCACCAGGCCCCTGAAACTATGATCTTATATGCAGCTTTTTTTTTTTTTTTTTTTTTTCTGTTTGGGGCAGCATCTCACCATACAGTCAGGCTCATCTTGAGCTCCCTGTCTGCTTACCTCTGCTTCCTGAGTGGAGGATTACAAGTGTGGGCCACTGTATATATGGCTTTAGTTTTTTGAGTTAGAGCCTCACTGTATAGTTCAGGCTGCCCATGAACTTGCTATGTGGCTCAGGCTGTCTTTGAATTTGTGGCAATCCTCCTGCCCCAGCTTCCCATGGGCTGGGATTACAGGTATACACCACCACACCCAGTCATACATGGCTGATACCTAGCACTTTCTGTCCATTTTTCTGCTTATGCTATTTTTATTCTTTCTCTTCTGTTGATCATTTATCTTTCTTCTTTTTTGAGGCAAGTTCTTACGCTTCCCAGGTAGGCCTCAAACTCATGGGCTAAAATGACCTTTCTCCTCAGCCTTTCAAGTGCTGGGACTACATGCCTCAAACACCAAGTTTTAATTAATTCTCCCCATAAATTCTTAATTATTCTCACTACTTTAACATATGCTGCTGAAGGGAAGGAACCACACAGCTTGCTGTTTGAATGCCTCAGGAAAGCATATAATGAGTCTTCGATTTCTTTATTTGGTAGGAAGAAACCAAGGCCAAAAGAAGAGCACATTTAAGAGCTAGTTTAAGGGGCCTGGCAGGATGGCTCAGTGGTCTAAAGCGCCTGCTTAGGAAAGCTTATGTGGCTGCAGGGACCGCGGTTTGATCCCCAGCACCACATGCTGTGCCACCCCTGCCCTCAGGGAAAAAAAATAAATAACAAAAGTTCTGAAATAAGAAAAAAAAAAAAAAAGAAAGAAAAAGAAAAAGAGCTAGTTTGAGTCTAGACATGCAGCTCAGTGGTAGACTACAAGGGAAAAAGCCAATCCCTGGACTTAGGACCCAACCCAGGTCCCTCAATTCAGTGGTGTTCCTAGAAGCCAGATTCTCTGGGAATGCCACTGTGCTTTGAAGAAGGACAACTAAGCACGTCGATTCCTCACAGGCAGCCAGGTATGGTGGCGCACATCTGTAATCCCAGCACTTGGGAGGCTGAGGCAGGAGGATTGGCGTGAGTTTGAAACCAGCCTGGGCTACAAAAGTGAGCTCAAGGCCAGCCTGAACTGCATAGCAAGACCCTGTCTCAAAAAGACCAAATCAATCAATCAATCAATCAATCAATCAATCCTCTCAGGCAGTGACCAGGCCTTTTGATGTTCCTCAGGACTGTGTCTTTATTTTTTTTTTTTTTTAATTTTTTTTTTTCTTGTTTCAGAACCTTTGTTTATTCACTCATTTTTATGGCCAGCTTAGCCCGCCCCGAGGGCAGGGCTGGCGCAGCATGTGGTGCCAGGGATCGAACCGAGGTCCCTGAAGCCGCCCAAGCTTTCCCAAGCAGGTGCTTTAGACCACTGAGCCATCCCGCCAGCCCAGGACTGTGTCTTTAGCCACTTTCGCATTTCAACAAACACATACTCTTGCAGTTTCTTCTCAACAAATAAATTTCATGGAAAAACAAAAAGGTGCAGGCAGGCAAATCACAAAGTAAAAGGGAATTAAGAAACAACATATAAGCTGGGCGTGGTGGCGCACGCCTGTAATCCCAGCACTCGGGAGGCTGAGGCAGGAGGATCGGTGCGAGTTCGAGACCAGCCTGGGCTACAAAAGTGAGCTCAAGGCCAGTCTGAACTGCATAGTGAGACCCTGTCTCAAAAAGACAAAAAAAAAAAAAAAAAAAAAAAGAAACAACATATAATCTCGCAATGCACAAACTTCATTTTGACCTGAATCCACCAAGTAAATTATAACTAAAAATATTTTTGAGATAAACTGGCAGTGGTAGTGCATGACTATAATCGCAGCACTGTGGGAGTCTGAGGGTGAATGATCCCAGACTCAAGCTCAGCCAGGCTAGGTAATTCAGTGACTCAGGGATATCCTGTTTCAAAATTTTTAAAAAATGATGGGGGGGGGGCGGTGGTGGATTGTGGTTGCGAAGGTCCTGGGTTGAATCCCCAGTACCGGGGGTAAAAAACAGAAGAGGTGAATGTGTGTGCCTGGGTATCATACTGGAGCACTGCCGACGCTCAAGTGGAACTGCTACTGCAAGTCTCTGAGCGACCTCGTGGGTCCTGAGCTGAATTCGTCTCAATAAACCGCGGCACCAGCCGGGCGTGGTGGCGCACGCCTGTAATCCCAGCACTCGGGGAGGCTGAGGCAGGAGGATTGGTGCGAGTTCGAGACCGGCCTGGGCTGCAAAAATGAGCTCAAGGCCAGCCTGAACTGCACAGCAAGACCCTGTCTCAAAAAGACAAAAAAAAAAAAAAAAAAAAAAACCGCGGCACCGCTGAGATTCACTTCCGGTTCTAGTATAAGGGGTCCCCTCCAGAAAGCCAGGGTGGTGACGGACTGGCAACCCTTCAGGCCAGGCGACAGGTGCGGAGAGGGAGCGGTCTGCATTTTTCTCTCAGGTTCACAGATTGAAAAGAAGTGAGAAGCAGCAAAGAGCTGGTGACAGTCCCACGTGACAACAGAGCCCCGTGCCGTCCACCCCTCCCTGACGAGCTTGTTCCGAAATGAGCACCGACCCCTTCCCAGTGCACCCGGGACAGGTGGCGCCGGAGGCCAGCACACTGACCTAGTTGGATCCATGGGCCGGACAGGAGCCACAGCACATAGGGCAGAGACAGCGACGACGACCCACCCATACTGCGCAGCAAGGCGGCGGCGCACTGATGCGCATGCGTACACACGCATTGCCGTCAGCTCCGCCCCCAGAGCGTGCGCAGTAGTGTTCAGGAATGACCACTTTTTAGTCTTGGTGTTGGAAATTAAGGAAAACCAGTGTTGATTGTTCCTATCCCAGGAGAGCCACATATAGCCCGGGACCTATTTCACCTCCTCTTATATTGATCTTTACTGTATTATTCTACCGCAAGACCACAGAAAGGTTTCATTTCATCCTTTATTGCATTCACCATAGGACACACCTAGGCTCTCAAAATACAAAGCTTACGCCACAAAATTTGACTCAAGGACTGCAGCTATTGGCTGCATGAAAACAATTTCACGGAAAGAAAACACTAACTTGAAAAAACGGTAGAGTTGTTTTACAAAAGCATTGTTTTAAACTAACTCTTGATTTTTTTTTTTTTTAACTTTTTTAAAGATGGTTGCGCTATGCAATTCAGTGGCCTTTTGTAGCCCAGGCTTACAACTCACAATCCTCCTGCCTCAACCTCCCAGACTACAAGCATGTCCCACGACTGGCCTGACATCCTTAAGCTTTTTTTAATCTTTTATTTGATACAGGGTCTCAGACTTGTAGTGATGCCCATCCCAGCTGTCTCCACAACCCTCTCCTTAGTCTTCAGCCATCTTTTTCCGTTTAGTATTGAGGCAAGGTCTTAGCATTTGCTCAAACTGGCTTCAAATATGGGATGATCCTGCTACCTCAACGAGGGTTTTGCCTCTATTTTTGCCACTGGAACAGAACTGTTGGGGGCTACCAAGGCAAGGGCTCAGTACATAATGCAGGCTGCTCTTCAACTGTTAGGTAGCCCAGAACGGCTCACTCATAGCACTCCACTTGCCTCAGCCTCCGGAGTGCTGGGATTATGGGCATGTGCCACAATGCTGTTCTCTAAACCAAGCCACTTTTTTAATCTTTTATTTGGTACAGGATCTCTCCCTATGCAGCTCAAACTCAAGTGATCCTCCTGTCTCAACCTCCCCAGTGCTGGGACTACAGGTGTGGGCTGCAGCACACCATGTGGTACTGAGAATCAAACCAGGATCCTTGCACCTGCCAGGCTGGTGCTTACACCACTGCACTACCTCCCCAGCCCAGCTGTAGGAGGCTCAGTCCACCCTGCGGTTGGGGCTGGTGCAGTACGTAGTGCCAGGGATGAAACCATCGTCCCTGAACTTGCCTAAATAAGCACTTTAGACTGCTGAGCTTTTCTGGTGACCCAACATAACTTTTCTGAGGGAGCATTTTAGCAAAGGCTATTTCAAAAGCACAAGAAGTCCATTTTACTAAAAAATTTACACTAAGGTGACAGGTGCATCCAAATTTTTAAATTATTCAAATGTTTAACAGGAAACTGTTGTTTAAACACATCCAGAGGGAATTATTAAACCATTAAAATTGTTTTTCAAGGAGTATTTAATAAACAATTATTAACTTGATGTTAATGCAGCTACAGCAAAGCCACCCCTTCTGATTACAAAGGACCTGCTTCACGTGTGTACACTCAGTGCAACTAGAAAATACTGTCCTTAGAATTCCACAACATAATTTGAATAGTTGCCGAGTATTCTCTTTTTTTCATGTGGGAAAAGAAAATTCTTCTTAAAATCATTTAAAACTTGAACAAAAATTCCACAACTCTACTCCTTAGGATCATTCCGTAGTCTTCAGGATTTGGAAGATGCAGGAAGCTTCCCCTCAGCCTTTCAGTGAAGACAATCCAGCCCGCATGATCTCGTCAACCAGGAGGATATTGGAGGCAATCACAGTGCTGAAGGGGAGGAAAACAAACACAAGGCTGAGCTGTGAGCCTAGCCCACGCAGCCCGCATTTCCCACACAAGTCCAGCTCATACCCCTATTCACTCTGCATCAGCTACTTTAGTCCCTTACACTCTTTCGGACAGTGAGGAGACCAGGACGCAAAGACAAAGAACAGATGCTTCCTAGAAGCTGCTTTGGTTTGCACTTGTCCAAACTCACCAGGAATGAAGCAGCTGTTTCTTCACACAGTAGTTATCCCACACGCCCACTTCTGCTGCTACCATTGGCTCACCTGGAAGGTAACAAAATCAGAGCAGGCAGAGTATCAGACACTGCAAGAACAGAGCACTTTTTTTATTTTTGTTTTTTTTTTCAGAGGTCTTGGTTTGTAGCACAGACTGACCTTGATCTCAAGGCAATCCTCCTGCCCCATCCTCCAGAGCTGGGGTTACAGGTGTGCACCACCACAGCCTACTGCTTATTCTATTTTACAAATAAGAGCATTGCCAATTCCAGAACAGAAAATAAAACCAATTAAAATCTTTATTAAAAATTATCTTCTGCTGCCTTGCGCATCACAATTACTCATTTCAACCACTGTCAACTATAACTCCAACTCATTAATGCCTACCCAAAATATCTTTGATGAGTGGCTGACTCAAGGCTGAGGCAGGAGAACCTCAAACGAGAGAATAACCAAGGCAACCTAAAAAGAAAAAAAGCACTACGGATATAGCTTGAGTGTTTCCTAGGCTTGTTCTCCAGTACTAAAAAAAAGAAAGCTGGGTATGGTGCTGTATGCCTGTAATCCACCTCTGGAGGATGAAGCAGGACGTTGGCCATGATAAGAGGCCAGCCTGAATTACATATTGCTCAAAGAAGGAAACAGATAGCTGGGTGTGGTGTTGCGTGCCTGCAATTCCAGCACTTGGGAGGTGGAGGCAGGAGGACCATTGTGAGCTCAAGGCCAGCCTGAACTGAATGAGCTCCTATCTCAAAAAAACAAACCAACAAATACAGCAAAATTGGGGACTGGGGAGATAGCTCTGTGGCACAAGTGCCTGCCTGGCAAATGCAAGATCATGAGTTTGAACACCGGTCCTGCAAAAAAAAAAAAAAATTTTAGCTAAGGCAGTGGTTCTCAACCTGGCGGGGATTGAACAACCAAACACAGGGGTCGCCTAGAGCCATCGGAAAATCGTTATTGTAGCAAAATTAGTTTTGTTTTGTTTCTTTCAAAGAATTTTTTTTTTAATTTTATTTTCTTGTTTCAGAACCTTTGTTTATTTATTCACTCATTTTTATGGCCGGCTCAGCCCACCCCGAAGGCAGGGCCGGCACAGCATGTGGTGCTGGGGATTGAACCATGGTCCCTGAAGCCGCCCAAACTTTCCCAAACAGGCGCTTTAGACCACTGAGCCATCCCACCAACAAAATTAGTTTTGAAGTAGCCACCAAAATTATTTTTTGGTTTGGGGCCACCGCAACACGAAGAACTGTATTGCGGGGTCATGGCATTACAAAGGTTGAGAACCACTGAGCTAAGGTGTTTTTCTTTTATTTTCCTTCTATAATCATTAGTTTTGCCGGGCGTGGTGGCTCACGCCTGTAATCCCAGCACTCGGGAGGCTGAGGCAGGAGGATTGGTGCGAGTTCGAGACCAGCCTGGGCTACAAAAGTGAGCTCAAGGACAGCCTCAACTGCATAGCGAGACCCTGTCTCAAAAAGACAAAAAAAAAAAAAAAAAATCATTAGTTTTATTTATTTCATTTTATTTTTTTTCGGTAGGACTAGGGTTCCAACTCACGACCTTGCACTTGCCGGGCAGGCACTTGTGCCACGGAGCTATCTCCCCAGCCCCTAATCATTAGAGGCATCATTTGTGTATGAGTCCACTTTATATCTTTCCTCAAATATCGTTTTAAATATTACTTCCCTTTTAATCAACTGTACATTATGTAAATTCCTACAACTTAATGGAAAAGATTTAGTTAAGGCAAAGCCAAAAGAACCACAGCAGTAGCTATAATAAATCTGTTCTCTGAAACCCAATTTCTACTCCATTCCCTAATTTCACTATCTATCCATTCCATTGTTATATTCTACTTATCCCAACACAGAATCCAGAATTCCCTCTAAGTACTACTATCATATTACAAAGAAATCCCCAGGGCTCCTGGTCTTCACCAGCATCTGTGGCTCCACACTGCCTGCTCACCTACTCCCCGCATCCCACCCCCACAAATGACTGAGTTTTTTCTTACCTGTGTTCAAGTCCACACCCACAAGTTGACCTGACTGGGCATGTTCCGCTTGAATTTTAACTAATGTTTCCTGAAGATCAAAGCCAGAGTTCTGAGCAAGAACCTAAAATAAACAAGTTTAATTCTTGAAAATACAGGAACCAAGAATTGAGGGGAAAGTTTACAATAAATGAATAGTACTTCCTAATAAAATAACACAATAAATGAAGAGAACTATTACTTGTGTCACCTCTTCACTTCAGAGAATAGCTAGACATTAATAAGCCACCTTCAGGGCCAGCGGTAGAACTCAGCAGCATGGTGCCAGCCTGCCAAGTGTGAGGTCCAGAATTTAATTCCTGGTTCAAAAAACTCTTACCTGCTACAAACCTCACACACTGCTCCCAGACTAGATCCTTCCATGAGTTTGAAAGAAAATGATGGTATTTGTAGCTTAACTAAAACAACTGTCAAACTTCTACTCTAATATAAACTCTACACCAAAAAAAAAATTATTATTTGCTGAACCTGGAACCGAATTCAGGACCTTATACTTGCCAGGCAGGCACTTATACCCCTGAGTTATCTCCCAGCCCCACAAAACTTCACTTTATTTCAAAAAAAATTCTTAAAATATTTCTCTCTCATAGCCAAAATGTCAGAAACACTTAAAATTTTCAAAGGAACAAAATACCCTTTAAGATGATTGGGGCTGGAGGGGCACCCATGATGGTGCCTGGGGATATAGCTCAGTGGTGCAGTGTGAGGTCATGAGTTCAATTTTCCATACCAAGAAAGATGATATAGGGCTGGGCCCGGCGGGATGGCTCAGTGGTCCAAAGCCCCTGCTTGGGGAAGCTTGGGTGGCTTCAGGGACCGCGGTTCGATCCCCGGCACCACATGCTGTGCCAGCCCTGCCCTCGGGGTGGGCTGAGCCAGCCATAAAAATGAGTGAATAAAGAAACAAAGGTTCTGAAACAAGAAAAAAAATAATAAATAAAAAATTAAAAAAAAAGAAAGATGATATAGGGAAACCATAGACTTGTGTGAAAACCAATCAAACTTGCTTATCCAAACATTTTTGCATTATGAGTAACCTAAATATATCAGATGGTTTGACCAGCTGAATTTTGTGTGTGTGGCACTAGGGATTGCACTCAGGACCCTGTGCTTGTCAGGCAGGCAAGCACTTAATTCTACTGAGCTATCTCCCTGGCCCCTAGCTAGATTGTTCTGCTGCTGTTTAGGAAACTGCTTACACAAGTTCACACCTTAGGAATAATGAGCAAGGCGTCGGCAAATGCCTGGACTCCAAGCTGGGCCCGACCCTTCACGTTGGCTTTGTGTTTCATCAGCGCTTCTGCCATTGCCACTTCTGCTGCACCAGCGCCTGGAACCACGCAGCCTGTTCATGAGGGAGAACACAGAAATGCTGAGCCAAAGAGAAGCTGCAGAACCCACTAGAAGAAACCAACCATGCAAACTGCACTGGAAAGCCGCAATACCAACAACTAAGAATCACACAGCCCAGTGGCTCAATTTAGCACTGGGCAGCTGTTGGGAGCTACTTAGTATTAGTTCACTTATTTGTGATCACTTTTAATAATGATACACTACGAGAAAACAGTGTATCATTAGTCATTTTAAAAGGAACCCTTTACTTTTGCATGGTGTCTGGCTGTGTAAACTACTGACCATAAAGAACACAGTATTCAGCCATGCTTCTGTAACCAATAGAGTACAACCCAAACAATGAAGCGCTTACCATCATCAATAGCATTTTTGACAGCCCTCAAGCCATCTCTTACTGCATCCTTGATTTGAGTGAGGGTGTGCTTATTTGGTCCTTTGATCAATAATGTGACAGAGCGGGGATCGTTGCATTTCTCAATAAAGGTGAACTTCTCTTCTCCCTATGTGTAAAAGACTAAGTTTCACAGTGTATGGTTCCAGAGTAAACATAGGGCAGGGGTGCACAGAGCGAAAAAGCAGCACATTCATGGGACATAACAGTGAAGACATTAAAGAAAATTTTAGCAAAAAATTCACATATAAAAGAAATGAGAGTTGGTGTGGAGGCACACACCTGTAAACCCAGCATTCTGAGAATGAGGTAAGAGGGTCAGAGTGAGTTTAAGGCCAGCCTAAAATACATACCAAGACTCTCAAAAACCAAACCAAAACAAAAAAACTACAGGATTTTCCTATCAATGGGTTTGTATCTTTACATATAAATCATCAAACTTAAAAGAGAAATCTGACCCTTAGTGTGGTTTTTTTTTTTTTGTCTTTTTGAGACAGGGTCTTGCTATGCAGTTCAGGTTGGCCTTGAGCTCACTTTGGTAGCTCGGGCTGGTTTCGAACTTGCACCAACCCTCCTGCCTCAGCCTCCCAGGGTGCTGGGATTACAGGCGTGTGCCACCACACCCGGCCAGTGTGAATTTTTTATCAAAGAACTCGTGAACAGAACAGTGCCATTAGTTTTCAGACTTACCAAAGTATATTCATAAACCAGTCCTGCATGTCCCAAACAGTCAGGAGTCAGTTCATCTAAAGAATTGAGAGCTACCCCACCACAAGCAAGAGTCAGCCTGAAATATTACAAAGTTTTTAAATGAGCCACATAACAACATCACCAAACGCATGAAATTACACTCTAAAGTGTATCAACCCGTGTCTTTCAATCCCCAGCACCACCAAATACGGGAATGGACATGCAAAGATTACATTAGGGGAGGAGAAAAGAATCTTAATTCACTTCCAAAGTACCTAAGCATGACATCCCCAGCACCCCTCCCCCATACCTCTCCATGTTTCTCCTCTTAGCCCGACGCAGAGCTACAATGCCTTCTTTTGCAAGAGCATCCAAGGAGAAGGGATCAATTCCCTATAACAAAATTAAGCGTTTCTGCTTCTTTCATCTTAGAAAATAATGTAGCAGACAACTTCATTTACAAATTTAATTTTTACTCACCTTTTGATTAATAACAACAAATCCTCTATCTGAATCACCACAGACCTTCTTTTTCAGTTCTACTATTTTTTTAACTCTATCTTCAATGAATTTCCTTTCAGCTTTTACTAGCTTTTCTCTCTCTTCTGCACTCTTGTAGAAAAAACCAGAATTCACTTCTCTATTAAAAAATGTCAAAGAAAGGGGAAAAACTTTTATTTTTTAAAGTAAAAAACACCAGGTCTCAATACTGGAATATTTTTAGGACTGAGTAAATCTAGAGTCCAGTTCTGCCCTCATGTACCTTCAGAGGTGCCCACTTTATCCCAAGCCATATTAAGGCCACTGTCCTCACAGTGGGAATGTCTGTAACAGAAGGGATTTGCTTGGACAAACCATTTCCTCTTCCACCCCTCCACTCCATGCTGAAAGGCTGTAAACTTACGTTTTCTCGTATTCCAAGGAGACATTGCATGTGAGGATGTAAGCATTTTCCACTCTTTTTTTCATATCGGGGTGCCGTGCCCCATGGTCCAGAACAAGCCCCCTGATTAAGCTGTTAAAATAACATTTGTTTTTTGTGGTACCAGGGATCAAACTTGGGACCCAGCGCTTGCCAGGCAGGTGCTTATGATGCTCAGCTATCTCCCTGGCTACAAAACAACAAAATTTATCATTGCTGATTCGAGATGGGACTGGAACACATACTACCAGAATTTTTTTTTTATTTTTTATTTTTTTTGTCTTTTTGAGACAGGGTCTCGTTATGCAGTTGAGGCTGGCCTTGAGCTCACTTCTGTAGCCCAGGCTGGTCTCGAACTCGCACCAATCCTCCTGCCTCAGCCTCCCGAGTGCTGGGATTACAGGCGTGAGCCACCACGCCCGGCTCAGAATTTTTTTTTTTAATACTACCAAAATTTGAACACTAAACTGAGATAGTACTGACAATTTTCATACCAATGAGATTTATTTAAATAAGACTTTTCAGAGACAGCCAAAACGTCAATTGTAAGAAACAAATTTTATGGAACACAAGATAGGCTGTTTACATAAATGCCAACTCTATTTTTCAAAGAAAATCATGGAAGAATTTAGAATTGTGGGAGGCTAATGTCCGGGGAAGCAGCTCAGCATACAGGCCTTGGGTTCAATTCCCAGTACTAAAAAAAATTTCCCTGCAGAAACAGTCTGAAGTCTCAGCTACAAACTGCCAAACTGTGGCTATTACTTTCTTTGATAAAAGGTTCTCATCTGGGTAGAATAACTCACGCCTGTAAGGAGAAGGTTGAGGCAAGAAGCCTGAAGCCTGGGCAACTTAGTACAACCTTATCTCAAAAAAAAAGAAAACAAAACAGGGCCAAAGATGTAGCTAAATGAGAAGGGCCTGAACTGCATTCAACCTCCAGGAGTGTAAAAAAAAAAAAAAAACACTAACAGTTTAGATTAGGTCTCAGAAATTTTTAAAAATTTTCTTTTTATTGAGACAGGGTCCTGGTATATAGCCCAGAACTCAAGGTAATGCTACCGCCTCAGCCTTCTGCATGTTAAGATATCCAAAAAAAAATTCCTAATTCCCCAAAAGTTCTCTTCACATTTTGTGCCCAAGTATTTCAAGAAATATCAAAACTTCAATGTTATTCATATTCTAACCCTAAACATATCACCTCCCTCATTTCAAAAGGAAATTTTTTTTTTTTTTATCTTTTTGAGACAGGGTCTCGCTATGCAGCTCCGGCTGGCCTTGAGCTCACTTTTGTAGCACAGGCTGGTCTCAAACTCGCACCAATCCTCCTGCCTCAGCCTCTCAAGTGCTGGGATTATAGGCATGTGCCACCACGCCCAGTTCAAAAGGAAATATTTCTAAGCACTGATATGATATCTAGCAACTTATCCAACATAAATATAAATTTATCCAGATATTGCTCAAAACATGTATTATGTAGAACTGGGTGTGGTGGTGCAATTATGATCCCAGCACACTCCAAGCTAAGGCAGGACTGCTGTGTAGTGTTCACTACACAGTGAAATCCTGTCTCAAAAACAAAATCCATGCACTACATACTGCAGAGTTGGGGTGTCTCCCAGTGGTACAGACCCTGCTCAGCATATAAAAATCATAGGTTCAATACACAGAATTTTAACGATATTCACAGCATTCTTCACCCACCTTGTATCAGTTTCCGATTTATGTTTCATCTCCATGATCTCAACCATGAACAGGTCAATAGGTTCATCTTTTCTTCTAATGGCCAAAATGGAATCCACCACAGCCTACAGCAGGAGTATAAGAAACTTCTTTTGTAGAAGTTGAAACATAAGTTCTGCACAACTCTAAATAGTTTCTTCACTTTAAAATGGATCTTTCTTTATAATAGAATATGCTATTTTTAAAATTTCAATTTGCATTGCCTTCCCAAATTAACACCCTCCCACTACCTAACTAAAACATTGGTAACTACAGTTCATTTTGTGAAGAAGAGGAGCAGCAGGTTCCCAACACAAAACAATGGTATAAATGGTTAAGGAAATGTGAATGCTGATCAACCTGTATCTGACCAGTACACATTACACATACATACACACTACACATACAATTGCACGCACGCACGCAGGCACCCCCCACCCCATATCCCAGATTGTACCAGATATATATTAGATTTAACACATACCTCTGTTAGGACATCTGCAAGTTCCGCATGAACTTTAGTACGCAGAGATGTTCTGGCCACATCTATAAGTATTTCCCTGTCCATCTCCCTGCTTACTTTGACTTGTTCCAAAAGCTGCAGGGCCTTTTCTTTTGCAGTTTCAAAACCTTCAGTAATTATTCGGGGATGAAGACCCTACAGTCAACACACAATTACAGAATCACTCGCAACAACCTGCCCCTATAACCAGATGCAAATATAGTTCAGGTAGTTTTTGAAGAGATACTCTGGGTTACTCACAACATTTAAAACTATTTAAATAATATGTGCTGCCTTTCTGAATACATTTAAAAGGAAAAATAGTCCTTTCAATGCAGAGGGAAAGAGCAGACATTACTTTAGCACAGAGTCGAGGCCAAGGGAGCTACAAAGCACACTTGAATGTTTACTGTGCAAGCTGCCAGATAATGCCAAAACCCCAACTGGTGTCCCACATATTCATTCAATAGGAATATTTTATCTTTTTATACGTAATCTGAAATTCACACTATTTAGCAATAAAAATAAACAAATGGAAGACTAAGAATGCTTTCCCTTTTCTCCAGGAAAATTTGACAGTGAACTAATACTGTAGTTTGCTTTAATTCAGAACTACTACAGGCTAAAAAAGTTGCACAATTCTTAAATGTTCAGTTGGCCTTTCCTCTATACATATGCCTAGCCCTGATTTCTAGACCTCAACTAATCATGTATGAAAAGGAACTTTGCAAATTTTTTTCAGACCATGAAAAGTTTCTTAAGCTGTCTATAATCACAAAAACTTCTGTCAGATTAGAACAAAGACAGATACCTCGTTTAAGTCACATCTTTACATTCTACTGTGTGGCCTAGGCTACGATTAACACAGCAATGTACACAAGTAACAGACACTTCCTATACACAACAGCACAAACACAGGATTATTTATACCTCAGAAATGTAGAGATCTGCCTGTTTCAGCAGCTCACCAATAATCAGGACGTTGGAAGTAGTACCATCACCAGTTATATCATCCTGGGCTGTTGCTACTTTTGCTATTAAAGAGGCTGTAGGGTGTTGAATTTGCTGAAAGGAAAAAGGAATTATTTAAATAGGTGGGCATTATGGTGCAACCAGTGATTCTAGCACCCTGGGACCAACATAATCATGAGATCCAGCCTAGCTTGGGCTACACAGTAAGCTCAAGGCTGGCCTATGTAGTCATCCTATATAGTAGTATATAACTGTATAAACCCTAGCTTAAAAATCAGCATGACTTCAGTGATTTAAAATTTATTTTGGATGCCGGTATGGTGGCGCCTGCCTGTAATCACAGCACTTGGGAGGCTGAAGCAAGAGGGTCAGTGCAGTTCAAGACCAGCCTGGGCTACAAAAAGCGAGCTCAAGGCCAGCCTGAACTGCATAGCAAGACCCTGTCTCAAAAAGACCCCCCAAAAAAAAAAAAAAAAAAAAAACTATATACCTACATACTGAAACAGTGCCTCAAAGAAAAAAAGAATGAATTTTGAAATCTGTGAAGAGGCTGTTTAAATTCTATTATTTTCATCTCTATTCTTTTGTTTTTTGTCTTTTTGAGACAGGGCCTTGCAGTTCTGGCTGGCCTCGAGCTCGTTTTGCAGCCTGTGGCTGATCTCAAACTAGCAACAATCCTCCTGGCTCCACCTCCCAAGTGCTGGGATTACAGGTGCACATCACCACAGCCAGCATCACCTCTATTAGTCTGATTTTTAAAAAAATCACACTTAACTGTTCTGCACACATATTTATGGTAACCAAGAAAAGTTCTTGTACAAATTTACTTCTCAGATAACTTCTTTTACTGATCAGGAAACTTGAGGCTGAGTTAAAATTTACAAAAGTGGACAAACTACCAAAAGTATGACAAGTTCAGTGGTTGTGGAAAGAAGCCAAGTACCTTTTGAAACAAAAGCCCATTAGCCTTCAGAATAGCTTGGCATTAGCCAAACAGTTAAAAAGAAGGGAAAGCAGGTAAGGTAGTAAATGCCTCTAACATGCCTACTTGGGAAGCTGAGGCAGGAGAATGAATCACTGCAAGCTTGAGGCCAGCCTATACTGCATAGCAAGACCCTGTCTCAAAGACTCTCCGCTAAAAATGCTGTTCAGCTACACCTCCTAGTTTAGCAAGTCTTGACAGACATATCAGGATTAAAATCCTAAATTTAATTCTCAAATCAGAAGTGATTTCTTTTTTGGAGGCCAACTGCTAAGTTGTGGACGTTCACACGAGTAAAATATATATTCTTCTCTAACAACCTATTTCTGAATCCTAGTACTTTAAGGTCACTTATTGCCCTGAAGGTGAAAGCAGTGTTTTTTGTGGTGCTGGGCATGGAATCCAGGACCTTCCACATGCTAGGGGAGCACTCCACCACCGATCTGCAGAGCCAGCCTCAGAAATGGTTTCTAAAAGACTCTCCCCTTCCCCCCAAAAAGACCACCTGGGGCAATACCTGGGGCTATGGTTGATTAATCTAATCATGATCCTTGTGCTGGCTCTTTTCTGTTCTTCATGGCTCATCTTTTTGGGGCACAATGGACCCGGCTTGCTGGAACAGCCAGGGGTGCTGCCCCCAAAGTTGGGGTAGGTTAATTAACTTGCTAACGTAGACTACAAACAGCAAGAGCCGGGCTCAAAAGACAGCCTGTTATACTCCAGGGCCCCTCATTGTATTCTACTGTATCATTATCCAGCAAGTAATTTTCCTGTTTCTTTTACTAAGATTACTTGTGGAGGAATCAGCCAACATAATTGTTTTCCTACCTGGACAACGAACATTAGATATCTTTCCACAAGTCAAGCAAACTACAGGAAATTAAGCCCTTTTTCACCTCGCACATCGATCAGCCTCTCACCATTTCGTGAAGCAGCACATTGCCATCTTTAGTAAGCTTGATGTCTCCGGCGCCAGAAACGAGCCTGCTCAACGAGCAGAAAAATGAAGTCACTAGGGGATGTTTCATGAGGAAACCAAAGCACTAACCCCGTCGAAAGTGGCCTTCCCCCTGATGGGGCGCGGGGACCTCAGGGCTAGCCACCCCCACGTTTCTCCGGGGAGTCCCAAGAGCTCGGTGAGGCAGGCGCGCACGCGGGCAGCCCTGTTGCAGCGCCCGGCTCACGTCGCCGCCGGCGAGGGTGGCGGCTGGGCCCAGAAGCTCTGCCCGGGCACCAGAGGCCAGCAAGGGCCATAGTGGCCAAGAGTGTGCACCCCGAACCCCACCCGCTGCACCCCGCACCTCCCGCCGGCCCCGCCTTACATCTTCATGGTGCCTTTAGGCCCCAAGTTGGTCCTCAACACGTCCTGCAGCCCCCTCGCCGCGCTGATGTTGACTGCCAGCGCCGCCTGAGCGCGGGCCACCTCCGCCTTGGGGTTCAGGGTTTTCACAGCGGCCATCGCTGCCCCAGTGAAACACGAAATGGAAACTAACGTGAGGCGCAAACGCCCGGCTCAGCGTGGCCGAGAGACTCTATCCGGGTCTTCTGGAAAAGTCTGGCACGCACGGCCTGCCCCAGCGTGCACACGCCTCGCTACCATTGGCCAGTCGACCCGACGCGCGTGCTCATTGGCTTGCGGCGGTGCACCGCCTGTAGTTGGGCGCCATTAAATTTGGGAGGAGCTTGTGCCGCTGCAGTGTGGACTTGTAGCGGTTCCTGAGTCACTGGGTACTAGATCGGGCAGCACTGCCCACCAAAACCTCGGGATGTGTGCGGTGCGCGCGAGGCCGGGCTGTTCTAGACTCAGGTCCACGGCCACTGCGCGTAGGGCATGGCACTTGCCTCGCCCCTCACTGTTTTGCGCACAATTTTCTTCCCTGGTTTTACCTCTCTCTTTTACTGGTTTTCTCGACCAAACGCTCTGTGCTTGATGGCGTGCTGGGTTAGGTGGGGACACATGCGATACTTTTCTCAAGTATCAGTGTTTTTTGAGACAGTCTTTCATTGTGGTTCTGGAAAGGCTCAAACTAGCAATCCTCCTGCCTCAGCTTCACCAAGTGCTGGTATCACAGGCATGCGCCACCAACGCCCGGCCTTTTGATGTCTTTTTGAAAGGACTCTTTAGTTAAACTTTGAGGCGCGAGCCTAGTAGGCGGTAGCGACCACGTTATTGGCGCGGTCCTTGTCCCGTTTCCAGGGAAACAAGATGCCGGGTCTGTCAATCACATAGAAGGCCGTCTAACTTGCTCCCTCTACTGGACGGCGACGAGATTGTGGCTCTGTGCGATACTGTGACCAACAACCTGGTGCAGTCTGAGGACCACCAAGCTGTTATTGTCACAGTTATTACTATGTAGTCAAAGCATAAAAGAACTTATGAGGCGTAAAAATGTCAACTCGAGAAGTTATATTTAAAGTACTTGGCAACAGAGGGGGCTGTTAAACCTCCATCTACTGAAAAACAGTCTAGCTCAGCATGCTAAAGATTATCAGGAAAACAATCAAAACTCAGGGGCCGGGCGGGATGGCTCAGTGGTCTAAAGCGCCTGCTTGGGAAAGCTTGGGCGGCTTCAGGGACCGCAGTTCGATCCCCGGCACCACATGCTGCGCCAGCCCTGCCCTTGGGGCGGGCTGAGCCGGCCATAAAAATTAGTGACTAAACAAACAAAGGTTCTGAAACAAGAAAATAATAAATAAATAAATAAAAAATTTAAAAAAAAAACAATCAAAACTCAAAACTGAAGGGAATACCTGAGTCAGTTACAAAAGAAAATTAAATGAAAAAGGTGATTTTTTATCTCTAAGGAGAATTTTGTCGCTGATTCTTTGAACTTCTCGGTTTTCAGAATCCTTCTATGGGACCACTGCAAGATGAATGGGGACTGCAGCACTTGCAGCACAATGTCGCCTAGGTTTATTACTACACAACAACAGGATGTGGTAGTTGTCTGTGGAGCAGACGTCATTTGTTTCTTTCCCTCAGTTCAAGCTTAGATTCCCATGGACTGAAATATGCTTCTCCCCATACGTTACTTGTGATTAGAGATTAGAGTCGCAGGGACTATCCACGCAGGAAACATTTGGGCATTTTTTGACTTGTCCACTGTCCTTTTGTGGAAAATCAAATTTATCAACCCGAGAGTCATTAGAGAAAGTCTCCTTCTGAACAATACGGAAACTCATGATTACATTTCACACTGTGATGTAGAGGTATTTTTTAATGTAACCACTTAGTCTGATATTGCTGAAATAAGATTTAATGTAAGGCAGACATCGGACAGTGGGACCAGAGGTCAGTCCCACTGCTTTATACAGTGGAAATCATTGTTCTTGAATTTTTTGGGGGGGCAGTGGGGGTGGGAGTGCGGGCTTAGGGAGGTGGGGGTAGGGGGTGTGGTTACAGGAATCGAACTCAGGACCTTACAGTTGCTGGACAGGTGTTTATACTATTGAGCTATCTCCCCGGCCCAGCATTGCTGAATAAAAGAGAACTCAGTTTAACCTTCTGAAGCATTATATTCTGTATCAGTGTTGGCAGACCTTTTAAAGACAAGTGCCCAATCTGCAAGCCAAAATCTGCTTACCACAAACTGCCAACACTGCAATTAAACTTGAATACTGAGGTTTTAGTTTAGCAAAAGCAAGTCACACATTAACATCTTGTGTCCTAAAGAAAAAACAACATGCAGACCATAGGTTTGCTGCCATTGCCTATGTTATCAAAAAAAGAAATCTTCATACATAAACTAAGATATGTCAGCAATTTCTATGTGATTTTAGATGTGAGGACTGACATTTCAGTTGAAATACTTTTCTTTACTACAGCCTTACCTATGTGAACATTTGCCCATTTCTATCCAAGCTTTAGCAAATGTTCTGAGAACTTATTACTGTTTGTCAAATAAATTCTACTTTTTAAATGTTGCAATTAACTGTGCCTCTTAGGAAAACCTGCATTCCTCCTGCCTCAGTTTCCCAAGTAGCTGCGGATGCGGGCACGTGTCCCCATATCTACTCATTAAATTCTCACAAGAATCTTTTGAGGTTGATAGGTCAGATATTATTATTAGATTTTTTTTTCAGACCAGGGCTTGAACTCACAACCTTGTACTTGCCAGGCAGGCCCTTGTGTCACAGAGCCATCTCCCCAGGCCCTAGGTCAGACATTATTAAACCAGTTGCACAAATGATTAAGTAGGCAGAGAGATTTAAGTTAGCAACTAAAACCATGTGTGGTGGTGCATGCCTGTAATCCCAGAACTGGGAAGGATGAGACAAAGATCACTACCAGTCCAAACTGCTTAGTGAGACCCTATGCAAGATAAATACACAATTAAAAGATTTTTAAAAAAGATTAAATTATCGGGGCCAACAAATAGCTCAGTGGTCTAAAGTGCCTGCTTAGGCAAGCTTAGGCAACCACAGGAACTGTGGTTTGATCTCCAACACTGAGCCGTCTCCCTGAAGCTTTTTTTTTTTTTTTTTTTTTTTTTGTCTTTTTGAGACAGGGTCTCACTATGCAGTTCAGGTTGGCCTTGAGCTCTTTTTGCAGCCCAGTCTGGTCTCAAACTCACATGGATCCTCCTGTCTTAGCCTCTCAAGGGCTGAGATTACAGGTGTGCGCCACCACACCCAACTGAAGCTTTTTTTTTTGAGACTCAGTCTTGCTATGTAGCCCAGGCTGGCCTTGAACTCCCTGCAGTCAGTCCTCCTGCCTCAGTCTCCTGAGTGCTGGAATGATAGTCATGCGCCACCATGGGCTACTATTATTAATCAAGATGAAGGGAATAAGGGACAGGATGGAGGAGAATAGGGAATGGATATGGCCAAAATATGTTATATGCCTGTTTCAAAAAGAATTATGCTTTTTGATTTATACATTTTTGCTTTCAGTTCTGTCCATTCACGTTAATATTTATTGTTTCCTTTTCCATTTGCTTGCTTTGAATTTGTTTTATTTTTCCTATCTTTTCTCCCTGATCAACTCATCTAAATCCATCTAGTATATTTTCGTTTCAGGTGCAGTGGTTTTTAGTTCTAGATTTTTTTTTTTTTTCTTGGTCTTTTGAGACAGGGTCTTGCTATGCAGTTGAGGCTGGCCTTGAGCTCACTTTTGTAGCCCAGGCTGGTCTCGAACTCACATCAATCCTCCTGCCTCAGCCTCCCGAGTGCTGGGGTTACAGGCGTGCGCCACCACTCCCAGCATTAGTTCTAGATTTTCCATTTCATCATTTTAAAAATTCCATACTCACTCAGTATGGTGGCCTACACTTGTATTCTCAGCTAAATGGCAGGAGGATCAGAAGTTCAAGGCCAGCCTGGGCATTTAGTGAAACCTTGTCTCAAAAAATAAAAAAGACGCATTTGTGACTCAGTGGTAGAGCACTTAGTTAACTTGTGCAGGACCCTGCGCTTAATCTCTGGCATCACACAGAAACTCTTTTCCATTTGAGTCTTCATCTGAAAATCATTATGACGGTTTTCCTGTAAGTTCTTCCATGTTTCTAGGCCACAACGTTACCACTTCTGGTGGTAATCACAACGTGCCCATTATCTGCAGATCTTTGCTTATTGACTGCCTCCCTCACAGTAGTGGTTCCATCTTCCTGTGTTTCTTCAGTCTTTTGTGTGTTAGACCATGAGGATAATCCATTTTAGGGACCTGGGTTCTGCTATACTCTTTGAAGAGTTTTCCCATTTATTTTACCTGAAAGTAAAATTCCTGGCTGCTTGCCTTGTTCTGGGGGTACACTGGGAAAATGCTTGGTTAGAGATTGGTCTGTTTTAGTTTTCCCTTAGTCTTGGAGCAAATCCTTGCTCTGGGGACACAATATTTATTTCTTTTCTTTTCTTTATCCTTTTTGTGTGTGTGTGTGGAGGGGGGGACCAGGGTTTGAACTCATCACCTTGCACTTGCCAGGCAGGCACTTATGCCATGGAGCTATCTCCCCAGCAACCCCCCCCCCCTTTATGTTATGGCTGGCTCAGCCTGCCCTGGGGGCGGGGCTGGCGCAGCATGTAGTGTGCTTCCCTGTGGTTGCCTAAGCTTTCCTAAGCAGGTGCTTTAGACTGCTGAGCCATCTTGTCAGCCCCATTTTTTAAAATAAAATATTTATTTGTTTACTTATGTTACTGTTGGCTAGCCTGCCCTGGGGGTGGGGCTGGTGCAGCATGTAGTGCTGGGGATTGAACCACGGTCCCTGCAGTTGCCTAAGCTTGCCTAAGCATGCCCCATTCACCCCTGAGCTATCTCACAAGCCCCACAATATTTATTTCTAAACTGTGGTCCCTCCTTTTACTGAAAAGCTTAAGATAAGCCCCAAACCTCTTTAATTTGACAGGTGTCTTAGTTACTCTTCTCTCATTGCTGGGACAAATACCAGACACTCAAAATGAAGGAAGGAAAGGTTTATGTAGCTCACAGTTACTGAAGGTTTCAGTCCATATTTGGCTGGCCCAAGGCTGAGTGGAACAGGGCAGAGAGCATCCAGTTCATGGCAGCGGAACAGCAACAGTGGCAACAGAGGCAACAGAACAACCAGGGAGCAGAGAGCAATGGTTTGACTCCATCTCTCTGTTGCTGTTTATATTCCAATCAGGCTCTCTGCTTTAGGATATCCACCCTAGACCACACCCATACTCCCAGCCTACTCAGACCGATAATCACATCAGTATTAAAACACATAATCCCAGGTATCATGGATCAAGTCTCAAACTCTAGATCAGTACTAAATCACATGATCCCAGTGACTCATGAGTCAAGTCTCAATCCATAGAAGTCCCCGCCCAATGAATGCATGAGGCTTTGGGGGGACAACTAGACATAAATCATAACAACAGGATTCAAGTGAAAAACTACTCTGTGGTGAGCAGTACTAAAGGCTCTGTCAGGCTGTGGGGCTCTCTGAATACAGGTAGGGCTTCATATATTAATTATAAATGTGTATAGTACATACGTTTATTAAATAGAAATGTATCTATGAAATACTTATTTTTTTTTTTTTTTTTTTTTTTTAATTTTATTTATTTATTTATTGTTTCAGAACCTTTATTTGTTTATTCACTCATTTTTATGGCCGGCTCAGTCCACCCCGAGGGCAGAGCTGGCGCAGCATGTGGTGCCGGGGATCGAACCGCGGTCCCTGAAGCCGCCCAAGCTTTCCCAAGCAGGCGCTTTAGACCACTGAGCCATCCCGCTGGGCCCTGAAATACTTATTATATTCACATACAGTAATCAAATATACATATTTGGTTGTCACAGTGACTATGAATGTTCACAGTTTGCTGAGACTGTTCATATATATATGAACCTTGACCTTATAAAAAGGTTTTTCCCAAGTGCATTCCTAGGTGGAATTAATGGGTCACAGAAAATATACATCTTCAATGTTATAAGTATTTTATATTTTTCTTTCTTTCTTTCTTTTTTGTCTTTTTGAGACAGGGTCTCAGTATGCAGTTGAGGCTGGCCTTGAGTTCACTTTTGTAGCCCAGGATGGTCTCGAACTCGCACTGATCCTCCTGCCTCAGCCTCCCAAGTGCTGGGATTACAGGCGTGTGCCACCACGCCGGGCTCTTTCTTTCTCTCTCTCTCTCTTTCTTTCTTTCTTTCTTTCTTTCTTTCTTTCTTTCTTTCTTTCTTTCTTTCTTTCTATTATGCCCAGCCCAGCCTGCCCTTGAGGTGGGGCTGGTGCAGCCTGTGGTGCCAGGGATCAAATGGTGGTCCCTGTGGTTACCTAAACTTGCCTAATTAGGCACTTTAGACAGCCGAGCTATCTATCTGGCCCCATAAGTATTATATATCTGAATGATTTTTCTAGATTATATTTTAGAGCACTCCTGGTTACATGGATGACTTTTTGTAACTCTCCAGGCTGCCAGGATGAGCTTGAACTCTTGGCGATCCTCGCCCTTCAGGCTCCCAAGTGCTGGATTACAGGTGTGTGACACTACACCTGGCTCTTAACAAAAAATCTGATGTCCTTTACTTATTTCAAACTTACTACACAGTATGTGCAGATGCTTGACAAATTTATTTATTTATTTATTTATAAATTTTATTTATTTATTTATTTATTTATTTTTTTCAGAACTTTTATTTGTTTATTCACTCATTTTTATGGCCGGCTCAGCCCACCCTGAGGGCAGGGCTGGCGCAGCATGTGGTGCCGGGGATCGAACTGCAGTCCCTGAAGCCACCCAAGCTTTCCTAAGCAGGCGTTTCAGACCACTGAGCCATCCCGCTGGGCCCCTTGACAATTTTATTTCAGACGTCTCACACAACCCCTACCCCCAACTGAAGAATATTTTCACCTCTACTCTAAATCCCAGGCAGGGTAAAGGGGGCGTGGCTTGGTGATGGAGTATCTGTCTAACCTACCCAAGGCCCTGGGTTCAATCTCTAGCCCCAAAACCAAACCAAAGCAAAAACGTCAGAATTCCTCCTCTACCTCCTTCATCAGAACCACCTCCTTTCGAAACTAAACTGGGTATGTCCCAGCTCTGCAACTTTTGTTCATTAACGAATTCTGGGAATGTAGAACTTCAAAGTTACTTTGGGCCAAAGGGCACCTTGACTCTCCTAACAAAGTTCATCTCTAGCTGGGTTCGGAGATGTAAGGACAGAATGCGGTAATCGAGTGGCCCGTCCCGGCCTTTGCATCCTCTCTAATTGATCCATCAGGCCACCAGTTTACACAGAGCCTGGGGCCCATGTTGTCAGCATCTGAGCTAATCTGTTTGGGGTGAGGGGATCGCGTTGCCCTCATGGGCCAAAGGTAAATGTTTGGGACTTAGCCTGAGTTCCTTGCTTTGGGGTTTTTTGTTTGTTTGTTTGTTTTGTTTTTTGGGGGGGTGTTTTGTTTTGTTTTGTTTTGGCGGGACCAGGGTTCAACTTCACGACCTTGCACTTGCCAGGCAGGCACTTGTGCCACGGAGCCAAGCTATTTCCCCGGCCCCCTGAATTCCTTGTAATCAACATAAAAATAGCTGGGCAAGTCACATTAGGAAGGGAGGAGGGGGAGCAGAGAGGAACTGGGGAGGAGAAGGAGGAGGAAGACGGGGAGGAGGAAGGAAAGGTGCGGGCTTATCTTGTCATTTGTGCTGTTTTGCACGTGTGCCTAACTCCGGCAGACTGAACCTAGGGTCTGGGGCGGGATCCGAGCCACCTGCTGCAGAGACACGTGCCCTAGGAATAGGTTTTGAAATTTCCCTAGGATCTGTGTGTTCTTACAAGAGCATAAAGTCAAAGGTGATTTCACAAAAAGATCCCAAAGGACTTGATCCATTGCAAAACCAATGAGCAGAGGTCCCCGGTTTCTCTCGCCTCCACCCGGGTGCGGCAGCGGGCGTGGCTCCTGGAGGTCCGGGAGCGCTGCGCTCCGCCCCCTCTGCCGAGAGAAGGCGCCAGTCGCTCAGCCTGAGAGGAGGAGGGGGCGGCCCGGGGCCGACCCGAGGCGGGGCCAAGCCTTCCTCCCCGCCGGTTCTGCAGAGTTGAGGCTGGTGTCTGCAGTTTAGAAAGAAAAGTACATGCAAAACTGCTCGGAAAACGCTCCACGTATCTGCAGATCTCGCTCCAGAGCTGAGTGAGGGCTCCGGCACCGGCCCAGGTCCCCTACTCCAGCTCCGTGCTGCCGCGGGCCGTGCGCACGGAAAAGTCGCAGCCGCCGGCCACGGTAAGTCACGGCCACTCGCGTCCCGAGAGCCCACCCATTTGCCCAGCTTCTTCTCGGACCTCTCCGCTGCAACGCTAGTGTGTCCTGGCTGGGACTGGTAAATCGCTCCCTGGGAGCTCGAGGCTTGCTTTTCGTCAGCTGAGTTTTGGAGAGGCTTGCTGGTTTTACGCCTCTGGGGCAGGTTAGCAAACAGCATGAATGAATGATGCAATATCGCCAGGGGAAACGGCAGTACCACCGCAGGAACGGAGGGTCTGATTTGGTCATCTTCCCCAGGAAAAGTAACATTTTAAACAAACACCTGCTATGCTGTTCTGAAGACAGAACGGAAAGTTGTGATCCTCCTGCTTCAATCGGGAACCAAGTCAATCCTTCCTTCCTTGATTTTTGTACTGCTTTTTGCTTTATGTATGATTTGTACGTTATAGTTACATTTCGAATATTTGGCGACTAGAATTATTGTGAAGGTCAAGGAAGAAAATAAATTACATGATTTTATTGTTTTAGTAAGATTGCTGGGTAGGTTTTTTACTATGATGAGGCTGTCACTTTCATAATGGTGAAACAGAACTAGTTAGGACTTGAACATTTTTCAAAGAATTTGACCCACGCCTTTTTTTTTTTTTTTTTTTTTTTTTCCAGTACTAGGGGTTGAACCCAGGGGCCTTTGAACTGAGTTAGATTTTCAGCCTTTTTTTTTTTTTTTTCATTTTTGATTTGGAGATGAGGTCTCCCCAAATTACTTAACTGTTAAGGCTGGCCTGGAACTTGCAGTACTCTTGACGCTGTCCTGGCAACAACCTAGCAACATAGTGAGGCCTGACTCAAAATAATAAAAAAGAGGGCTGCAGACAGAGCCGGAGCCCTGTGTTCAATCCCCGATCCTGAAAAAATAAAGTTTTTACACTAGTTATTTCGTGTTTTCTTTTTCTTTTTTTTTTTAATTTTTTTTTTTTTCTTGTTTCAGAACTTTTGTTTGTTTATTTACTTTTATGGCCGGCTCAGCCTGAGTCTCGCTATATATTTCCAGCTGGCCTTAAACTCACTATGTAGCCCAGGCTGGTCTCGAACTTATAGTTATGCTCCTGCCTCATAAACCAATGTGTTATTCATGTATAATTTAATGCAAAAAGATGCACCTAGGTTTTACTTTTTTACCCCAGTCTAGCTTTTACTTTTGAAGTCCAATGTGTCTTCGTTCTTTTTCTCCTCTATGGCTGTTGTATTTCACTTAGGAAACTTTTGTCCACCTGAAGGTGGTTGTATCAACTGTGTGTTGCTGTGTAATAAATTATCCTCAGACCGAGTCACTGAGACCAAATACAGTAGGTCAAAACCCTGTCTTCCACTCAGGTGGGGGCCACTCACCGGGTGGTATCTCCAGAAGTTCCCACTGGTGGTGGTCAGGCATCTCAGTGCGTGGGTGGCCAGGTGACTTCTGGCCTACTTCTGTGGTTGCTGGCCTGAGGCAGCTGCTCAAGGACTGCTGGACTCAAGACCTCAGTTCCCTGCCGGCTTGGCTGGGAGCCCTTAGTTTCTGGTAGTTGTGACAGGTGGAACTTTCCACAGGCCACCTCATGCCATGTAGCTGCTGTCCCTCAGAGAAAGAGGCCCTGAACTGTCTGTGTAGTCCAGGCTGACCTGCGATTCATAGCAAGCCTCCTACCTCAGCCTCCCAGGTGCTGGATTAACATCCAATTTTAAAACAGCACTGGGGATTGAGTGCCAGAGCTCATTCATGCCACACAGGTGCGCTGTCTCAGAGCTTCATCCTGTCCTTTCAAAATTTGTTTTGCTGTTTTTTTAAAAATTTATTTTATTTTTGTTGTTTCAGAACTTTTGTTTGCTTATTTATTTATTTTTATGGCGGGCTCAGCCTGCCCTGAGGGCAGGGCTGGCGCAGCATGTGGTGGTGGGGATTGAACCATGGTCCCTGCGGCTGCCTAAGCTTTCCTAAGCAGGCACTTTAGACCACTGAGTCATCCTGCCAGGCCCCTTGTCTTGCTGTTGAAATGGGGTCTTGATAGGTTGCCCAGGATAGCCATAAACTTGTGATCCTCCAGCTTCAGCCTTCCTAAGTAGCTGGGATTATAGTCATCACATCACATGGGACTTTCATAACAAAGTTGAAATAATTCCAGATTGAAAGGTTATAAAGAAATACACAAGTAAATCCATGCCTACATCCTCCCCCACTCCTTGCTTTGATGGCATCACACCAAGGGAGTCCATGTTGCACAGCCCACAGGGCTCATTCAGATGTCACTGTGACACATGCACTCTTGTGTCACAGTCTAATTTCACAAGGGACAGCCTACAGTGGGAGTCATTATCCCAGTCCACGGTGAAGATGTGGCAATCATGGATGGTTCAGAGAGAGGCCTTTTAGAAGCCCCTGGATAGTTAGAAATATTCTCCCCTATATTTTATTTTGAGACAGGGTCTCTGTGCAGCCCAGGCTGGGCTTGAAATCATCACAATCCTCCTGCCTCAGCCTCCCAAGTGCTGGGATCACAGGTGCGTGCCACCGCACTCAGCTCCCCTATGTTTTAGAAATTTCATAGTTTAAGCCGGGCATGGTGGCGCACGCCTGTAATCCCAGCACTCGGGAGGCTGAGGCAGGAGGATTGGTGTGAGTTCGAGACCAGCCTGGGCTACCAAAGTGAGCTCAAGGCCAGCCGGAACTGCATAGCAAGACCCTGTCTCAAAAAAAAAAAAAAAAAAAAAAAAAGAAATTTCATAGTTTGAGCTTTTAGGGATGTGATTCATTTCAAGCTCATTTCTGTTACTGGACTGCTGGCCAGGGAATAATATACATGTCAAGATTTCTCTATTTTGTTATACTGCGAGGTAGAATTTCTGTATAGTAATGATCCCAGTCCTGTTGTTTCTATTTGTTTATTTATTCTTTACGGTTTTTGAGCAACGTCTCCAGGTCTATGTACTTTTTATCTTTGTGCCTCAAGTCTCTTGTTTCTGACGCTTTTTTTTTTTTTTTTTTTTTTTTTTTTTAACGTATTGGTACAGGGTCTGCAGGGCCTACAGGGTCTCACTACGTAGACCTCCCGAGTGCTGGGATTACAGGCGACATCATCACACAGGGTCTCACTCGCTGCCTTAGTGCACTGTGGAGGCAGTGCTCTACCCAAGTAGGCTCTTCAGTCTGCTGAGCTATCTGGCCGGCCCTTAACACTAACTTTAAATGAACTTGCTTGTAATTCTCACTGGGCCTATGGGAATTACAGGTGTATGCCACTGCACCCTGCTACCCCTTGCTTTATATTTGCAATTTTGTTAATGAAGATTATAATTCAATGTAGTTTGCCCTGTCATCTTACTGGCCGGCAGCAACATTCCTTTCTGATTCTTCTTAGAATGCTCTTAACTTTGTCTCCTTAATTTATTTTTCAGTGTTGGGGACCAAACCCAGGCCCGGTACCCGCTAGGCAAGCGTTTCACTGCTGAGCTACACCCCAGCTTTTTTTTCCTTAGTTTGAGAACAGCAGAGACCGCGTGATGGCGCCTGTAGCATACCTGGCCTGGCTTCTTTGAGTGCCTGCTTGGTGTTCTCCCACCAGGAGCACTTCCCCTTTCCTCACAGTTGAGCTCCTGGTAGGCTTGATCCTTCTGCAGGATCAAAGTCAGAGAAGAGTTTCCCAGGGGCAGCAGCATCAGAAATCTACACTGGAGCCGTTTCTGTAACAGCCCTTCTAGGAGGGCAAGAGGGCCCAGGCGGTCACCACTTTCTCCTCCTTGCCCGGACCCTGATGTCTGTCTCCTCGCCCTTTCTTCCTAGGCTCTTGCACAACTCACAGATCTTCCTTAAAGGAATCCGTAGTCACAGCCGTGTATGCTGCGCTCCTTTACCTCAGCAAGGGAACAGGAAGATAAGAGCACTGCCTCCTAGGAATCCAGTGCAGAGAACAGTGAGTCCTTGATGGTTCTGTGTGTTTGGTGGTCTAGCAGCTGTTTACTCTTCACCCAAGTTAAGAGGTGAGGCAGGAGAGTAACTGTAAGTTCAAGGTCAACCTGGGCTACATAGCAAGATTGTCTAAAAAAAAAAATTGCTGTAATATGTGATATACATGTACAACCTCAGGTTGCCTAGAGAGTGTTTTCTTTAATCATAAACTGGAGCCTAAGTACAGAAGGAGCCCAGCCTTGTGGGCAGGAGGCTCTGATTCTGATCCAGAAGGTTCTTGGGGTTTATTGTGTACTTTTGGGGCTGGGTGCCACTAGGCCTGGCCCTGCTACCAGCACCAAGTAAACTTTGTTCTTTCTGTTGCGCTTAAGCCCTGGCACTATGCTATTAGTTATTTGTTCTTGTACAGGCAGAGGTAAGAGGTTAGCTCTGACAGAAGGAAAAGGAACTAACCTGATCTTAGGCACCTTTTATAAGAAACTAGATGACCAATGTGATGGGCTGGGGAGAGAGCTCAATAGCGCAGTGCCTGCCTGGCAAGCGCGAGACTGTGAGTTTGATTTCCAGGATTAAGTGAAAGTTGGACCTCCTGTGGCTGGCCCAGAAGGAAAGTTTAGGGCTTTGTTTTGTTTTGTTTTTTGTCTTTTTTGAGACAGGGTCTCACTATGCAGTTCAGGCTGGCCTTGAGCTCACTTTTGTAGCCCAGGTTGGTCTGGAACTCACACCAATCCTCCTGCCTCAGCCTCCTGGGAGTGCTAGGATTACAGGCGTGCGTCACCACGCCCAGCTTGTTTTGTTTTGTTTGAGACAGTCTTCCTCTGTCCTTCAGGATGGCTTGGACTCACTGTGTAGCCCTGGCTGGCCTCAATGTACAGCGATCCTCCTGCCTCCACCTCCCGAGTGCTGGGATGACAGGCACGTGGCTTGGAAAACCTGGTCTTGTACTTTGGAGCTAGGGATAAGAAATGCTTGTCCACATAATTTCTTGTCTGTTTTTAATCTGTTGGACCAGCTGGGAGCCAGGGAGCTGGAGTCCTGCTGCGCTGGGGCTTGGCAGGCAGCGTGACCTCCCACCTGCACCAGCACTTTCCTCTCAGCCTGCCCCCGCCCTGTCCTTTCCTTGCCCTCGACCAAAATGGGAAGGATCCAGAGTCCATTCCAGCAGTGATTTTCCTTTGTGTGACATTCTAATGTCCACAGCTGACTTGAAGCAAGTGCGCTTGCCTGGCGGATTCCCCTACCCCACAAGCAGTTTGTATATTTGAGCATGTGAGTCGGAACTGCCCAGAGGGCGGAAAGAGGGAACCTGCAGGGAGAAAGGAGACAAGATTTTCAAGAGCACATCGTGGCCCCAGGATTCCGCTTGGAATCCTGGAGGGACTACCCCGAAATCCAGAATAAGCTTTGTCCCAAGCAGCCCGTTTTTCTCCATCTTCAGGGCCTCCTGCAACCTGGAAGGTAGTGTCCGCCTCTCCAGACTCTAAGCCAGGCCTTGTGTGAAGCTGCAGGTGGGGACATCATTACTTGCCTCATTTGCGGAAATGTACATTTTGGGGTTCACAATCACAGATGGGATGTTCTCATCTAAGCTATTACTGCTATGAGTGGTAGGAAAGAAGCAGTTTCCTGAGTTTCCAAATGTGAGCAATAATTATTGTTCTGATTATTCTCTCTCTCTCTCTTTCTCTCGATGCTACTGGGACTTGAACCAGGGTTGTTGTACTGAGCTACATCCCCCTTTTTTTCTTTTTGGTTTGTTTTACACAAGGTGTCCCTTTCTCACTAAATTGCCCAACTTTTGATCCTCCTGCCTCTGCCTCTCAGAGTTCTGGGATTACAGGTGCACTGCTGTGTACCTTACTACCTTTATCTGATTATCTTAACAGGACTGGGGCCTCCTGAAGACCCTGCCCCACTGTCCTCTCTCAGGCCCTAGCCAGGATCTGGGACCTGTGTTGTCCTTTTCCTGGTGCCTGTTGAAGAGCATCACCCTTTTTCAGTTCCACCTTTCACCTCCCACACACTCCCAGAATGCTCATTGGTCTTCCTTCCCTGTCCCTGAGCTCCTCGCATGTTGGGTGGGAGTTCACGGCTGCCTCTGTGCTCACTTGTGGCTCACGGTCCCTGCCTGGTGGATCCTGTACTTCTCTCAGTGGCCTGGTGGGGAGCCTGAAGTTGGCTCCTCTTGTGGACCAGGGCCACAGAAATGCAGGCGTTTGTGGCTCCTGAGTCCTGGCTCGGTGGGAATTAAGGTTTATGAAATCTATTTTCCTCTGCTGCCTGCTGAACAATGCAGACTCTTGGTGACTCGCCACCCACACATGCATGCAGCTGGCACGGGGTCCATCTGAACTCCTGATAGAATGCTGACATTTCCTGGGTTCAGGGCTTGAGAAAATAGAAGAACAAACCAAAAATGAGTAAGGAGGAATACACTAAGGGGGATTAGTGCCAGTGTCTTTTGCTGTATTAATTTTGTAAAATATCTATCATATTTTTACTATACCTTGTACATATAGAAAGTGAGATTAGTATTAGAAATTAGGAAGGGAGCTCGGCCTGGTGGGGCACATGTGTAATCCCAGCACTAGGGAGGCAGAGGCAAGAAGGTCACCTCAAATTGGAGGCCAGCCTGGGCTACATAGTGACACCCTGTCTTGGGGAAAAAAAGAGAAAAGAAAAAAGAAAAAGAACGATATAGCACTGATTATTACGGAAGGCTAAAATTCATGGAGAGTCCTGTGTTTATGCTCTCTTTCCGTATGCACTTGAAGTTTTGCACAGTAAACATTAGAAACTGGTTATTCTAGAGATGTCACTGTGCTAGTCACAATTATATCATCTTCTTTATTCTTCAACCCCCAAGTACTCAGTTGAGCGGAGTCTTGTTAAATTGCCCAGGCTAGGCTAGCATTGAGAAGCTCCTGCCTCAGCCTCCTGGAGCGCTGGGATCACAGTCTTGCACCACTGTACCCACCTTACTCCAGGTCTTCTGGGCCACGTGGTCTCCAGTGTTGAAATGTGGAAGCTGCGTGTAAGGAAATAGACATGTAAACATGGTTGCATTCCAGGACAGGCTATTGGTGGATAGTGAAACTTGAATTCTATGGACTTAACAAAAAAAAAAAGTTTATAATGTAAAAATCCAACCAGTTTTGTATGGCGCCCACACCTATAATCCCAGCCCTCTGGGAGATTTAGAAGGATTGCAAGTTCAAATTCTACGAGGGCAAGTTAGCAAAACCCTGTACAAAGGAAAATAAACAAAGGCTTACAGGCAGGATTTGGCATGCTGGCTTAGGTCGTTGGCCTTTGACTTAAAGAGCTTGTTCTTTTCAGGTCAATGTCAGAGCCTCAGATCATTCTGTTAGGTGCACAGCTCAGGTAGAAACCAGCCATGGTGCGGGCCGGCGGCCCTATTTTTAGCCAGGGTCTACTCTGAATCTAGGTTTATCTACCATCTGGGTGGGCCAACACCTACACTGGTGTCTTTGGTGGGCAGCTATCCTGGTTACTTTAGGAGTCCTTTCTTCTCAATTCTCATTTTTTTTTTTTTTTAAGAAAAAATCCAACCCAAATTCTTTTTTCTTTTTTTGCCCCCACCCCCCAACTTTTTTTTTTTTTTTTTTTTTGGTCTTTTTGAGACAGGGTCTCGCTATGCAGTTCAGGCTGGCCTTGAGCTCACTTGTAGTCCAGGCTGGTCTCGAACTCGCACCGATCCTCCTGCCTCAGCCTCCCGAGTGCTGGGATTACAGGCGTGCGCCACCACGCCCAGCTCCCCCAATTTTTTAAAAGGGGAGATTATTTAGTTTATTTTAGGGAAAGGTCTTACAGGGTGTTGCAGGTCTCACTACTAGATCCAACTCTAGTGATCCACCTGTTTTTTTTTTTTTTTTTTTTTTTTTTTTTTTGTGGGACCAGGGTTCAAACTCACGACCTTGCACTTGCCCAGCAGGCACTTGTGCCTCGGAGCTATCTCCCTAGCTGCTTGTTTGTTTGTTTGTTGTTTTTTATTTTATTTTATTTTTCTTGTTTCAGGACATTTGTTTGTTTGTTTATTTATTTATTTTTATGGCCGGCTCAGCCTGCCCTAAGGGCAGGGCCGGCACAGCATGTGGTGCCAGGGATCGAACTGCGGTCCCTGCAGCCACCCAAGCTTTCCCAAGCAGGCACTTTAGACCACTGAGCCATCCTGCCGGGCCTGATCCACCTGTTTATGGCCTCCCAAAAGCCAGGATTACGGGCCCACGCCAGCACACCCTGTCGCAGTTGCGTCTCAGAGTGTCCTGGAGGAGGGGCCAGCATGGCAGGCAGGCCTGGGATGGAACCCAGGCCCCTGTGTCTGCTTGCAGGTGCTTTAACCTGCTGAGCTATTTGGCCAGCCCTAATTATTTTTTAGTTTTTATTCTTATTTTGTTGTTTTTGGTGCTGAGGACCGAACCAGGGTTTCCGGCTTGCTAGACAAACATCTACTGCTGAGCCAAATGCTTAGCCCACACTCCCCTTTTAAAATATTTTATTTATTTATTTATGTGATACAGGGTCTTGATATGCAGCTCAAGCACTTGCTGATCCGCCTGTCTCAGCCTCTCCAGTGCTGGGATTACAGGTGTAGACCACCACATCAGGTTTTGGTGGCCAGCTTGGCACTGGGCCAGCACAGCATGCCGCACTGGGGATCGAATCCAGGACCTTGAGCTTGCCAGGCAGACGCTTAGACCACTGAGCTAGCTCCCCAGCCCCCAAATTCTTTTCGCAGCTCTCACCTTCCTTCTTTTGCAGCAGCACACCTGCCCGAGTTCCTTCCTTCGACCTCCCCTTTCTGTTTTGCCTTTCTTTCTTCCTTCCCTCTCTCCCTTCTCTCTTCCTTTCTTCCTTCCTTCCTTCATTCCTTCTTTCCTTCTCGTTTTTGCAGACAGGGTCTGGCCTTCTTATTGTGCCTCCTCACAGACCCTGCCTTCTTCGTCCAGCAGGGGGACACTCTGGCCGGCATGGTTTCCCACTCGGAGCTGAGGACGCTGTTCTGCTCGGCGGATGCCGTGTGCTTCGATGTGGACAGCACAGTGATCCGCGAGGAGGGCATCGACGAGCTGGCCAAGTTCTGCGGTGTGGAAGATGCTGTGTCGGAAATGTAGGGTGGGAGGAGGCCGGGTGGTGGGCACAGGTGGGCACAGGCTCTTGCTTCTCCCTCCCGGCCAGCCTGCCTGTGCCTCCAGCCCAGTCCCACGCAGTAACACCCGAGACAAGTGGCAGGCACGGTAGTCCCCACAGGCAGACCGGCAGGGGTGAGGTGTGGGGGGGTAGCTTGGTCAGGAGAAGGCAGGTAGGTCTGGGAACCTGGGATTGTGCAATCTCTGCAGGTCACCGGAAGGCCAGATTGGGGTCAGAGTCCCTCCCTCCCTCCTTTTTTTGAGACAGGGTTTCACTATGTAGCCCAGGCTGGCCTTGAACTCCTGGTGATCCTTTTGCCTCAGCCTCCTGGGCATGGGATCACAGAGTGCATCTCTGCACCTGATAACATTCCGCCCTTGTTTTTGCCCTACTCTGTAGTAGTGACGCTTCCGTTTGCGGCCACCTGTCACCAGGGCACAGACTGCCCAGGCGCACTAGATGCGAGAGGGGCTGGCCTTTGGGCTCCTTACTGGCTTAGGAGAGCTCCTAGCCTCCAAGGGGGGTGGTCCCGAGGCTTTCTGCCCTTGCTGGAGGCCTGGCCTTGCTCCCTGAGCCACACAGCTCCTTGCTCTGGTGGGGCCTTGGAACCAGGCTACCTGGCGACTGATTGGTTCTGCCCTAGGACGCGGCGCGCCATGGGCGGGGCGATGCCCTTCCAAGTGGCACTGGCGGAGCGCCTGGCACTGATCCGGCCATCCAGGGAGCAGGTGCAGAGACTGCTGGCTGAGCACCCGCCGCACCTGACCCCGGGGGTGAGGTAAGGCGGCCAGGCTCCCCATCCTGGTGTCCTGGGGTGCGCCTCACTGGCCACCCTGCCATGTGGTCCCCTCAGCTGGCACTGGTCCTGCCCAGTTGGCCCTCCTCTCTCCTGGGAGGCCTTGAGCTTTCCTGGGTTTCTTTATTTGAATGTAATTTGCTTTCAGTTTTGAAACAGTGTCACTAAGTTGTCCAGGCTGATCTGGAACTCGTGACCTTCTTGCCTCAGCCTCCTAGAATTCTAGGATAATAGCAGAGTACCCTGCCATCCTATGTATCTTCAACTCATCATTTTCTGGGTTTGTGAAGGAAGAAAACTGTGTAATAAGCAGAAAAGCACTGCCCACTCATTTCTTTTTTCTTTTTTTAGTATCAGAAATCAAACTCAGGGCTGGGGAGATAGCTCCGAGGCACAAGTGCCTGCTGGGCAAGTGCAAGGTTGTGAGTTCGAACCCTGGTCCCACCAAAAAAAAAAAAAATGAAATGTTACTACTTTAGCCGGGTGTGGTGGCTCACACCTGTAATCCCAGCACTTGGGAGGCTGAGGCAGGAGGATTGGTGTGAGTTCGAGACCATCCTGGGCTACAAAAGTGAGCCCAAGGCCAGCCTCAACTGCATAGCAAGACCCTGTCTCAAAAAAAAAAAGACAAAAAAAAAAAAAAAAAAAAAAAAAAAAAAAAAAAAAAGAAATCAAACTCAGGGCCTTGCACATTCCAGGCAGATGCTGTACTACTGAGCTATATCCCCGGCCCTTCACCTATTCATGTTTTGAGTGTGTTTAAGAAAACACATAAAACATGAATTAGTCACATTAGTATCTTGTCTAATACAGCTCATGAATGTGCACAGGAGACGAAATATTTTTTTAGTTCTTCCTGTTGTTTATACTGATCGAACTCGGGTGTTCGGCGTTTCCCCTTGCAGGGAGCTGATAAGTCGCCTGCAGGAGCGCGGGGTTCAGGTTTTCCTCATCTCTGGTGGCTTTCGGAGTATTGTAGAGCACGTTGCCTCAAAGCTCAACATTCCAGCAGCCAATGTGTTTGCCAATAGGCTGAAGTTCTACTTTAACGGTAAGACCAGAGGGGAATGTGTCCCTTTCCTGTCAGCCCTGTCACTCGTTGAGCTGGGTGTTTCTGTTACGGTCCATATCAGAGCACTAGCCTGAGGGGCTCTGTGGCTTGGAAGCTTTTGCTGTACAACATCTTTTCCAGCTTTAGCATCCACATCATCACCTATCTGTACATAAATGAATGCACTTAAGCCAGGCATGTTGGTATGTACGCCTGTCATCCTAGCACCCAGGAGGCTGAGGCGGGAGAACCGCAGGATTTGCAGGCCAGAATAGGCTACATGGTGAGACCCTGTCTCAGAAAACAAACAGAAAATTAAAAACAAGTTGAAATTTCCTTTTAGGTGAAATGATACATGAACACAGTACATTTAGTCTAGTTTCCTGTCTTCGGGTGTGTTGCTGCCTGAGCAAGGTTTCCAATCACTGCACAGGAGCTTAGAGGATGCTGCTGACTGATCCTGCAGTGTGCCAAGCCCACAGGGCCCCTGGCCGCAGGAGTCTGTAGTAGGAAGCAGGGTTGCTTAGCTGGGTAGGAGGGGCCTGGGCTCGCAGCCTCCCTGGGGCACCACTGGGAGCCCTCTTATTTATGCATGGATGTCGTGTAGGCATCAGGCTGGCCCCCTGGGCGACCTGGTGTGCCTGGTGACACTGTTCTCGCTGCTCCTTCCAGGTGAATATGCAGGTTTTGATGAGACACAGCCAACCGCAGAATCTGGTGGGAAAGGAAAAGTAATAAAATTTTTAAAGGAGAAATTTCACTTTAAGAACATCGTCATGGTCGGAGATGGTGCTACAGACATGGAAGCCTGCCCACCTGCAGTACGTATCAGGGGACGCCTTCTCTTCCAGTCAGAGTTTTATTTGAGGCAGCTGACTTAGAACCATGTGAGGCTGACAGCAGGAGTTAAACAAAAATAGCTGAGCTCATTATAAAACAAAGTAAAAACACAGAACAGTTAAGACAGTCTCCTTGGGGCCCGGCGGGATGGCTCAGTGGTCTAAAGCCCCTGCTTGGGGAAGGTTGGGCGGCTTCAGGAACCACAGTTCGATCCCCGGCACCACATGCTGCGCCAGTTCTGCCCTCAGGGTGGGCTGAGCCGGCCATAAAAATGAGTGAATAAACAAAGGTTCTGAAACAAGAATAAAAAAAAAAAAGACAGTCTCCTTATGTCAACTGACTTTTTTTAAACCTAAGACTGAGCCGGGCGTGGTGGCGCATGCCTGTAATCCCAGCACTCCGGAGGCTGAGGCAGGAGGATTGGTGTGAGTTCGAGACCAGCCTGGGCTACAAAAGTGTGCTCAAGGCCAGCCTCAACTGCATAGTGAGACCCTCTCAAAACAACCAAAAAAAAAAAAAAAAAAAAAACCTAAGACTGATTGGTTGATTGATTTGTTTATGTATCTGAAACAGGGTCTTGCTATGCAGGTCAGGCTGGCCTTGAGCTGACTTTGTAGCCTAGGTAGCCTCTGGACTTGCAGTAATCCTCCTGCCTCAGCCTCTCAAGTGCTGGGATTATAGCTGTGCACACCACAACTGACTAAACCTAAGAAAATTTATGGATAAGGAACTACTACTACTGCTACTATTTTTAAAATTAATTAATTAATTTATTTTTGTACTTGCCAGGCAGGCAGTTATGCCCCTTAGCTATCTCCCTGGCTATTATTAATTTTTTTTTTTTTTTGAGACAGGGTCATGCTATGCAGTTCAGGCTGGCCGTTAGCTCACTTTGTAGCTCAAGCTGGTCTCAAACTCACAATAATCTTCCTGCCTCAGCCACCTAAGTGTTGAAGACCTACTGCTATGAAAACTTTTATTGTTGGGTGTGGTAGCACACTCTTAAAATCCTAGCATTCAAGCCAGGCATGGTGGCGCATGCCTGTAATCCCAGCACTCAGGAGGCTGAGGCAGGAGGATCGGTGCGAGTTCGAGGCCAGCCTGAGCTACAAAAGTGAGCTCAAGGCCAACCTGAGCTGCATAACAAGACCCTGTCTCAAAAAGATTAAAAAAAAAAAAAAATCCTAGCATTCAGAGGCTGAGGCAGCAAGATCATGAAGAGCTTAAGGTCACCTGAAGTAGATAGCAAGATCCTGTCTCAAAAAAGAGACTTTTATTAGTCTTTTGTCCTGTGGCCCAGGCTGGTCTCAAACTTAGACTTTTCCTGTCTCAGCCTCTTAGAGTACTGGAATAACAGTGCTGTGCCATAATGTCTGGCAAAGAAACAACTATACAAACAAAACATCATTTGCAGATGTGGTGGCACCTGCCTGTCATCCTAGCACTTAGGAGGCCAGCCTGAACTACATGGGGAGACCTTGTCTCAAAATTTAAAAAAAAAGATAAAAGATAAAAAATGATAATTGACTAAAGGTGAGATCATTTAATAGAATGAAATGATGATGTAACTAGAAATTTTAACCATGAAAGTAGCGACACTGACATTGTCCTCTCCTGCTCTGAAGAGGCTAACCACAGGCTCTGAGCTGGAGGGGTGTGGGTCCCTGGTGTCCCTGTCTGTTACTTGTAGGTCCAGCAGGGCTGCCCCTAGGTAGCAGGGCTGTCTTTGAAGTTAACCTGGCCCACGTATGTTCTGTGCTCCAGTTTTGAACATAAAACTTTTACCCCAATGCAATTTGATCTTAGCAATTGTGGAGGTTTGTTTGTTTGTTTATTTATGGCTCAGCCTGCCCTGGGGGTGGGGCTGGTGAAGCATATGGTGGTAGGGATTGAACTGCTGTCCCTGCAGTTGCCTAAGCTTTCCTAAGCAGGCACTTTAGACCACTGAGCTATTGCACTGGCCCCGTGGAGGTTTTAAAAAGGCCAGGCCACACATTCTCTTTCCCCTAAGCTCCCATGTTGCATACCATAGAGGACAGGCTCATCTTTCTTTGTAAGAAGCTTATTCTTTCAAACAAAAATACTGCCCTCAGACTAAGTGTGGTGGCTCATGCCTATAATCCCAGCACTAGGCAGGCTGGGCTGGAGAATCAGTGCAAGTTGAGACCTGGGCTGCAAAGTGAGTTCAAGGCCAGCCTGAGCTACACAGCAAGATCCTGTCTTGGAAAGACCAAGAAAACCCTAAAAACAAGAAACATAAATTGCCCTGACATACTGCTGCATTATTTACAAAAAAGAATTAACTCCTCCTTTTTTCCTTTCCAGGATGTCTTCATTGGCTTTGGAGGAAACGTGATCAGGCAACAGGTGAAGGACACTGCCAAGTGGTACATCACTGACTTTGTGGAGCTCTTGGGAGTCCTGGAAGAATAGTGAGCATTCCTGTGCGCCTTGAGACAACTTCCAGTCAGCTTGTAGAAGTTCCATAGAGCAATACTGCCGGCTTGCATTGCCAAGGAAGATTTGCTACATAAAGTTGATTCTCTCTACACCATCATGACAGGTCTCCTCAGAGATAGTGGGTTTTTAAAAAACATAGTTCAGTATTTTATTATGACTGTTAATTACCTAGGGAATGTCATCATCTGAATTCTTACCTTTAACCTTAGCTATATTTTACTTGGAGCCTTTAAAGGGTGTATAATAAACTAAAATTTCACTCTTGGATAGTTGAATTCTGCGGCCTTAAAGGGACACTGGCAACCCTTGATATAGAAAGACAAGTTTATCTGCAAGGTCTGTGGGATTTGGATTCTGCCTTTGTGCAGGGAACCATCGTGGGAGGGAGGAGCTGAGATTTCTCTGTGTGTTTCTGGGCATGGTGTTCCTGTCCCCCCAGTCACCCTTGGAGAATCACCACCTGTCCCTGAAGTCTGAAATCCACAGTGCCTCGAGGACACAAGGGGCTGGGGACAAGGAGGTGGCATTGGTGACCAGCTCCAGCTCCCGTGGGGCCTCTGCCTGCTGCAGAGCTCCCTTGGCTCCAGGTAGCACCCGCAGCTGGGTCCCTTCCTCTGAGCCCAGGACTGCAGGTGTGCACCTGTTGGCTCAATCCCAATTTTTATTACTACACATCTGTGGTGCAGGAGGACTCCGTGCCCTGAGATCCTCCCTGCCCGATAGCACCATAACTCCTCTTCCATCCCTGCCCTATCCTCTCTGTAGCCCTGATTCCCCCTCCCATGTAAGGAAGGTCAGGGCTTTTGAGGCAGGGTTCCACTTTGTAGTGCAGCTTTGTCCTTGAACTCACAGGGATCTTCCTGTGTCAAACTTTTCATTTTTTAAATATCCACTTCACTTTCAGTGACAACTCTGGGGCAGAAATTCTTTTTTTGTTTTTATAAAAGAGGACAATAGAGCCTTAAAAAATATTGGTCTTGGTGAGGAGGAGAGGGGGGAAAAAAGTACTGGTGTTTCCAGGTGAGGTGATGAACGTGTTATTCTAGCACTTAAGAGGCAGGAGGATCACTGCGAGTTCCAGGTCAGTCTGAACTGCATAGTGAGACTGTCTCGGAAAAAGAGAGAAGTTTTGGTCTGAAAAATGGAACATTTAAAAATTCTAAGTAGATGCCAGGTGTGGTGGCGCACGCCTGTAATCCCAGCACTCGGGAGGCTGAGGCAGGAGGATCGGTGAGAGTTCGAGACCAGTCTGGGCTGCAAAAGTGACTCAAGGCCAGCCTCAACTGCATAGCGAGACCCTGTCTCAAAAAGACAAAAAAAAAAAAAAAAAAAAAAAAATTATAAGTAGAAGATTTTCTAATCACAAAGGCCAGCTCTTAAACAAATTAAGAACTAACTCCCAACAGCACATTTAAATCCAGAGCACACACAGGTGAATATTATAGATGACTTGGCAACACAGACCTGCAAAGCTGGTGGTGTTTTCTTGTGAGCAGTAAGAAGAAAGCAATGACGGTAAGACCTGTGAGAGTGTGAGATTCTGTGAGAGTGATGTGGGCGTACAGGTGGATAATTTAGGATAAAAGGCCAGATCACTGCTTTGGTTTGGATTTGGTGGTGGTGCAGGGATCAAACCCAGTTGCTCTAAATTATCTGAAAAATTTATCATTTAATCAAATAGTCCAATCGTTAGCTAAGTAAATGACATGCATCGAATTTCCTTCAAAATTGGTTTCTGAGCTCACCTGCAATTGCAGCACCTGGCAGGCTGAGGCAGGTGGCTCGGAAGCTCAGCCTGGGCCACGCAGCCCCTTGGTGAGACTCCACATCAAAAGGGAGATCAAAATCAAATGGGCTGGGGAAAAATTCAGTGTCTGTCGAAGATGCAAAACAAGGTTGGCAACCAGCGAATCACACACAAGCAGACGTTTCACAATTGTAAGTGCCTCTGCGGGCAGCCGCCTCCCTGGTGCTGTGGGGTCTGCAGGGTGGCACCACCGGGGCAGGACCAGGCCTGGGGCAGCAGGACTGTGGGTGCCCCACGCCCACCGGCAGGGTTGAGCGCACCCAGGGGTCGCCGATGTGTGGAGGATCACAGTGCTGTGAGGTGCAGCTGGAACTAGCTTGCTTTTCTTTCTTCCTTTTCCTGTCTTCCGCCTTCTCCTCCCCAATCCTTTCTTTCCTCCTTCCCTCCCTCTCCCAGGGTCTTCACCCTGAACCAATTCCCCACCCCTTTTTAAGATTTTGAGACCAGGTCTTCCTAAATCACTGCACCTGCCCCAGCTGGGCTTTGGCGCCTTCAGCCTCAGTCTCCGAGTGCTGGAATTACAACTGCGTGCAGTTGAGCCAGGCATGGTGGCACATGCCTGTAATCCCAGCACTTGGGAGGCTGAGGCAGGAGGATTGGTGCGAGTTCGAGACCAGTCTGGGCTACAAAAGTGAGCTCAAGGCCAGCTGGAACTGCATAGTGAGACCCTGTCTCAAAAAAACAAAACAAAAAAGACCAAAACAAACAAACAACAACAACAACAACAACAACAACAACAACAACAAAAAACCAAGTGCATGCAGCTTCTGGAGCCTTCCAGACATTATGCAGCGCCTTCCCGGACACAGACTGCCCAGCTCTGAGCACACTGCCCAGAGCAGCCTGCAATCCTGTCAGGTCAGAGGAGTGAGTTTGAAATGTACTAGGATTTATCACTCTCTCCTACTTTTCCAATTATAGAATTGACAGAAATGTTTCCAGGTCCTTTGTGCCCTGCTTTTCTCTTGTGACAAAGGATAAGGCTTTATTCAAAGCCAGCAGCAGAGGCAACAGAGGGTCCTCTGGTTGCCTCAGTTGCCAACTCCCAAAGCAAAGACTTTCAGAGCTAGAAAAAAGGAGTGCGGTATAAGGGCCATGGTGTTCACCATGCCGGTGCGTCCCATCTGCGTGTCACCTGAGCTGTGGTGTGTCCTGGGTGGCTGCAGTGCCCCCAGGGTAAAGTTCACAAGCAGATACCATCTCTGAAAGACTGCGTGAAAGGACCCCCTGTGTGGTTCAGGGTGGCATTCAATTCACAGCAACCCAGGGGCCTGCACCATTACGCCCAGTTTAGTTTTTGAGATCGTAACTCACTAAATTGCTAAATTGCCGACTGGCTTTCATTTTGCAGTCCTCCGCCTCAGCTTCCTGAGTGGCTGGGGTTACAGCCTCTGGCAGATCAGTGAACCCAGCTAGTGCATACAATTTCTAAGTGAAAATTCCTGTTCTTAAAATATTTCCCCCCTCCTAGTTCTTGTCACGGCCTAAGTCTAAACTTACAATCCTAAAACCATGTTATTGAAATTTTACCAAGTTAATTCCAATCTACCACTCCTAGTGCAACCCGTGGCGATAACAAAGATACTAAGACATATATATATATATATATATATATATATATATATATATATATATATGGGAGCTGGGCGCGGTGGCACACGCCTGTAATCCCAGCACTTGGGAGGCTGAGGCAGGAGGATCAGTGTGAGTTCGAGACCAGCCTGGGCTAAAAAAAATGAGCTGAAGGCCAGCCTGAGCTGCACAATGAAACCCTGTCTCAAAAAAGACCTATCTATCCATCCATCATCTATCTATCTATCTATCTATCTATCTATCTATCTATCTATCTATATGGGAGCCAAGGGAGCCAAGGACCCCTAACTCCAGCCATGAAGATGGCCTTCTGGAACCAAGAGAGCGACCCAGGGCTGCACTTAGGTCTTATTCATTGGAGAAGGGGGAGTAGCTTGCGAAAGGGAATTGTGGGAAGAAGGTGAACACTGTGAGCTGGGCTAGGTAGGAGGCCTGCATTCACCTTGCCCTATTCAGAGATATGCAAAGGAAGTAATTTGCATTATGCTATTGAGATAGTATCTAATATTTTGGGGGGTCTGGTGCTTCAGCTCTGATGTGTAATCTTTCAAGCCCCAGGAAGTCACAGCCTCTATCTCGAGGCTCGATCCCAGCTGACACCATGGAGCATTGGCTCTTCATCCTGTTATCAGGGAAACACACATGCCATCTTCAAAATTACCACCAGCGCCTCGGCGCTATGCTTACGGCCAATTGAGAAGATAATGAGAAGTCCTAGCCTGCTCTGTACTTTTCAATATGAGGGAATAGGATTAAGCTCAGTCAAAATGGAGGCAGCTGCTCTTTTAAGGAGAGCTGCTCAGGCAGTCCTCCACACCAGATCTGTGTAATTAGGTTACCCTTCCTAGTGCTGCATGTGAATTCTGCTGTTTTTCATAAGGAAATACTTTTTTTTTTAAAAGTGTTTTTTGAGACGAAGTCTTGCTATGCATTTGAGGCTGGCCTTGAACTCACTTTGTAACCCAGGTGGATTTTGAACTCGACAATGATCCTCTTGCCTCAGAGGCCTGGGGCTGCAGGCACATATCACCACAGCCAGGGAAAGTACTTTTTTCCTTTTTAAATTTTTATTTATTTATTTATTTTCTTGTTTCAGAACCTTTGTTTATTCATTCATTTTTGTGGCTGGCTCAGCCTGCCCAGAGGGCAGGGCTGGCGCAGCATGTGGTGCCGGGGATCGAGCCGCAGTCCCTGAAGCTGCCCAAGCTTTCCCAAGCAGGTGCTTTTTGTCTTTTTTGAGACAGGGTCTCGCTATGCAGTTCAGGCTGGCCTTGAGTCACTTTTGTAGCCCAGGCTGGTCTCGAACTCGCACCGATCCTCCTGCCTCAGCCTCCTGAGTGCTGGGATTACAGGCGTGCGCCACCACGCCCGGCTTGCAAACAGGTGCTTTAGACCACTGAGCCATCCCGCCGGGCCAGGGAAAGTACTTTCATATAAATTGTTTTCTCCAAATACATCTTGCAAATGTGTGTCTGGCAGTGTGCCTGGGGTTGGGGAGGAGGGCAGGAGTGAACAGTCCTTGTTTTCAAAGAGTTGAGGGTGTAGGCAGGACTTGGACAGGTGAAGGAAAAATTGTTCTTTTCAGAAGCACTCAATGAGCCAGGCTTGGCAGGCCTGGACACAGGCTCCCAGAAGAGCCAAACTGATCTTGTTGTGAATGAAGAGAGACCCAAGCACAGAGTACGTGAAAAGTAAGAGGCTTTTGGTATTTATTTTCTCAAAGAAAACCATTCACATGTAAAAGTTTAACATTTGATAAGATTTCTGCACTTTATTTTACACATCAATTCCTCAATCTGTGGGGGCAGACTTCATTTTTCAGTTCATGGGAACAAATATGATTATGGTCAGGAGACTGGCACACTAAATTAAAGAGGAAATCACAGAGTGCGACAAAGCAGCAGCTCTCTGCTGCTCAGAACCGCAGCGTGCACTGCCCTGCGCACACAATCCTGGAATCTGGGCTGTGAGCTTACAAGTTCAGTACCTGGAGAAAGTGAGGTCACAAAGAACTCTGCAAAATAATACCTCTTTTCTGAGTACTAATTGCTTTATAGAAAAATATTACAAATTAACATTGGTACTATTCAAGGTGTTCGTTTCAAAAACCATGTATGATACACAGGCTGAGGCCTCCTTCCCCCTCTCACACAGCGACACGACGCCCTGCCCAGACTGAATCGCTGGTAAATGTGCTCGTCCAGTTAGAAAGGAGGGGGGTCCAAACATTTTCGGGTACCAGGTACACTCAGAATAGATTGTATCTTGAGAGTCTGAAAAACTGCTTGAGAAACAGGATAAAACTTGCATTTCATCTGGATACAAGAAACCTGTCAAAATCTGTGATTATAAAGTGCATTCACTTTTTAGAAAGAAATGGCTGATTTTTTGTTTCATGGTTGGAATCTTATTCAGAAATGATTCGTTTGCCCCTGCACCTTTTCTTCTTGGAGGGCAGGAGGAGAAGGCTGTCTTCTAAGGTTGGTTTGACAAATTTATAGTCTCAGAGGGCTTCGGAGCTCTGCCCCACTCAGTCACATGGTTTCCTCTCTTCGGACTACGCAAACTTTCGAGAAAAGAGGTCTTGTAAGCTATGTACAGCCATTTATAATTCAGCGTTTCTTTTTTCACTTGATATACAGTTAAATTAATTTAGGACAAGTACTTGCCACGCACATGTACGTGGGCACAGACACGTTCTCTAGCTCTGCTCTACTGAAGGGGTGACGTCTTCAGCGGGATCATGATTCTGGACTCCATTTCCTGAATGAGTGGGACTGAAGCAGAGCAGAATTACTGTGCTGGTTCCTTTCTAGACATCACGGGCCAGACGCAGCAAGGACCAGGCTGCTACGCGTGTTCAGAAGACAGGCTGCTTTGAAAACAGAACTGACTTCCAGAACACAAGCAATGATCTGGGGCAGAAACACACGCGCCAAGAACAGCTAAGCTAGGTCCTGCGAGATACTATCAAAGCCAAAGCATCCTTTCTAGTGATCTGTTCAATTGGTGGCAAACTGGAAAAGTCCATGGTGTGAGAAAAGGCAACTGCTTCAAAGGATCTTTGAACTAATGCAAACTGATAAAAACCCAAGAATCCTACACGAAGATACAGCTGGACTGCATTTGCTAAACTCTGGGAACCGATGAAAGTGGAAGCAAGCCATAAAATCACACGCAATGACTTGGAGCTAAGACACCAGAGAATGCCTACTTGCTGGAGTAAACGGGTCCTGTACCAGGGGGCGCACAGCTTAAGTGCACCTGCCCCGCAGTGGACTGCAGCTTAAGATCACTTCAGTGGCACTAGCTTGGATTTAACCCAGCCGTTTTCTTATACAAATCAAACAAGATTTCATAATACATGGATGTGCGTGTCTGTCTCCCTGCACACATGGAGAACTGATTTGTTAAATATAATTTCAAATTTTTTCTTGTGTTTTGAAGCTGGGGATCTAAGCCAGGGCCAAGCCATTCCTCAGCTCCTACACTATTATTTTTAGTTTTTTTTTTTTTTTTTGTGGGACTGGGGTTCAAACTCACGACCTTGCACTTGCCCAGCAGGCACTTGTGCCTCGGAGCCATCTCCCCAGCTCCTATTTTTAGTTTTTAAGTATTTGGTACAGGGTCTCACTACACAGCTAGGCTTCTTGGTGATCCTCCTGTCTCAGCCTCCCCAGTGCTGGCATTACAGGTGTGTATACCATGCCCAGTCTTGGTGGCTGGCTCGGCATGCCTGGGGTGAGGCCCATATGACATGTGATACTGGGGTCAAACCTGGGTCCTTGCATTTGCCTAGGTGGTTGCTTAGTCTGCTGAGCTATCTCTGTAGCCCACATTGTCTTTAATTGATGTACTAAGTTTTGTCTCTAGGAACTGAGGATTTTGATGAAAAAGAGAGGGCTTAGAAAAATTTGTGTAATATATTTTCAGAGAATACTGACATTACAAAAAGCTGCTATTGTAAAATTTGCAACATCCAACAGTCTGCAAAGAGAATCAAGCAACATGCATACTTCTAAGAATACTTCTCTTGAAAAATATTAAAGAAAAACCTAATTATCTCCCCTTTCCTAACCTTGTACCACCACCCTAAAAAATAGAATTTAAAAACCCTATTATTATGGCCAGCTCAGCTATATAGCAAGCTGAGCTATATGCCCTGGGGGTAGGGCTGGCACAGCATGTGGTGCCAGGGATCTGTGGCCTCTGCGGTTGCCTAAGCTTTCCTAAGCAGGTGCTTTAGACCGCTGAACCATCTCACCATCCCAAAACCACATACGCTGACTTCAGGGTGAGCACACAGTTACAACAGAAGTGTTTCCAGGATCACCTGTGTAATACACCAGCTCCTCCCAGCCGTGCTTGTGCCAGGCTGCGTTCCGCGTGTCTTCCCGGCTCTGCAGATCCTTGTAAGCTTAAGAAGAAGCACAGAGAGGAAGCAGGATTCAAACCAAACCCAGCAGCACCCTGCCAGTGCCCCAGCTGGCTGCCCTCTTTCCTCAGAACTGCTCTGGCCCTGAGTCCAGAGCCCTTCACACAAGGACCTGTTATCCCAAGAAAGGCTGGGACTATCTGCCCCTCACACCTCAGTCTAGTGAGTCCCCGATATGCTGACAGCAAGAGGTCTTTTTAGAGCAGATCAGGTGTGTTCAGTGCGGTACAGCCAGAAAGAACAAGGAAACTTCTCTTTTTCCTTGAGACAGGGTCTTGCTATATAGCTGAGGCTGGTCTTGAATTCGCTATGTAGTTCATTCTCGCCTGGAACCCACAGCGATCTTCCTGCTTCAGCCTCCTAGTGCTGGCATTATAGGTGTGCACCACCAGGCCCAGCAAGGCAACTTTTCGAAACATGTTAAACTGATAACCAGAACCTGCCAGGCCAGCGATAACATCACATTCACTTTTGCTCCGCATGGGCTGGGGTTTCTTGATGGAACGCAATAGTGGAATGGGGTGAGCTCAGCAGATACGAGGAGCTAGATTTGTCCCTACCACTGAAAAGTAAAGGCAGTTAAGTTTTGCTCAATACTGATAAAGCCCTGCATCCATCTGGGAACAGACTGTGTTCAATGTAGTGGAGAAGAGATGAGGAGACCGGGCCCACTGCCAGATGACAGCCTGCATGGGAGGCAGTGACAACACACAGCCAGCCTTCCTCAGGCCAGTTTCTGCTGGGCACAGGTGCCTTCGCCCTGAGAAGTCCTGGCCTTCAGGCCTTTGACCCTGCCATCTCCAACCACAAGCTGCTGTTGTCTATACACAGGCTGGGCAGGCTCTTCGGTATTCTCAATTAAAAATCGTTTTAGAGGTGGGGAGTATACCCTGTTGGTAAAGTACATGGTGAGACCCTAGGTTCAATCCCTGGACTGGAAAAAATAATGAAGGTTTTATGATTGTAAAATAACCCTTTGGTAGCTGGTTTATTTCATTTAGAATCTCCTCAGGTTCATCCAGTTAGGAAATGTGATGACTCTGATTCCATTTCATGGCCGGTGAATGTCTGCCTGTGTCTTCCACACCTCATATATCCCGTTCTCTTTCTGTGACTGGGGTCGGGACACTTTGTATGACGGCAGTGGGCATCTAGACAGGTGCTGGCAACAGTCTGAAACAATACAACAGCACTCTGGCCTACCTAAACCTCCTTTGGGGTAAACGACATGCAGTATAGTGTCAAAAGGAACAGAAACCAGATACGTTTCTAAATCTGTTCATTTGAAAACTGATACTCCTGGGGTCAAATCTCAGCCACAAGAATCGGCTCTGCTGGACACTGCCCTCTGGCCTCTACCCCACCTTGTGGGCCAAAGACCCACATGCAGCAGGCTGCATGTGGGCCGAAGACCCACATGCAGCAGGCTGCGCTCTGTCCCTGCACGAAGCAGCCATTCCTGGGGGTGAGGATGGGGTGGGTTCTTCCTGATGGTCTGAAGACTATGGGACCCTAGGAGCAGAGTGTTTAAGTTATTTTTTTTCTTTTTTGCCTTACCTTACCCATTCATACCAGGTTCTTGGCTGTCCTACCACAAAGCAGCCTGTATCATTTATGGTGACCTGACTAATTTTTATTTCCTGCGTCTCCACTGAGGTTCCAGCCTGCCTGTTTACCTGTTGGTCCTCTAGGTCCTGAGTCCAGCTTACGTCCCCCACACTGATTTTTGTCAAGGCCGTGTAATTCTACATCCTCTGTATCCCCAGAGGGGCGAATTACCAATCACACACCCTTTGTGTCACAGTCACTCATGCTGGCATTGTCCTCAGTAGATCTTTGTTCCCTTTGAAAACCAACACAATCACACAGGCAGGGACCCAACACTAACCCTCAAGATTTGCTGACAGGCTATGACATGAGTTATGCTTTAACTTCCATGTTAATAACTTTTGTTAATGTGCCCAAAATAAATTGGTGGCATTATACCAAACTACCAACCACTGAGGCAGCTGAGGTTCTGCTCTAGCAGGAAGAAAAATACCAACAGCCATCAGTGTGACCACCATCCCAGGAAGGGCCCTGGGGCTGGGCTTTGGCCTGAGCCAGCCCTTGGAGACACCAGAAGAGATGCCCGACACAGTGCTGGGGGCGGGGGGCTGGCTGCGGCGCGGCACAGCACGGGCCCCGAGCCACAGCAAGTCGACCTGCGGCCTGCGGGGAGCTGCGCATCTCTACCAGCCTCCCCTTCCTGGGGCTGCCTGCTTCATCCCTTCTCCCTTCTGCCACTGCACCCTTTCATCACCAGCTCACACACAGCGGATCTCAGAGCTCTGTGCTGCTCTCTCTTCACTTGTATTGTTCTGGAGATGGGTCTTATGAGGTAGTTCAGGCTAGCCACAGATTTGAAGTAATCCTCCTGCCTCAGCCTCCTGACTACTGGGATTGCAGATGGGCACCACCATGGGGGGTCTGCTCAGTTTTATTTATTTATTTATTTATTTTTTATTTATTTTTTGAGACAGGGTCTCGCTGTGCAGTTGAGGCTGGCCTTGAGCTCACTTTTGTAGCCCAGGCTGGTCTCGAACTCTCACCAATCCTCCTGCCTCAGCCTCCCAAGTGCTGGGATTACAAGCATGCGCCACCACGCCCGGCCTGTTCAGTTTTAAATGACAAAATATTTACTACCCTCCTATGATGTTTGGATTTGCTGAAGTGTGTAATTACTAGCTTGAGAACTGCCTCAAAGCGTGACAGTGTAGTTCACAGCGAGCCTTACATCCTAGTAACTTGCTGGCGAGGTGGCGCACGCCTGGAATCCAAGTCCTCAGGGAGGCTGAGCAGGAGAGTGGCAAGTCTGAGCAACTAAGATTCTGCTAGAGAAAACAATAAGCATATATACCCCAAAGGTGGTGCACCATGTATAGCTGCCCGATCTGAGAGAAGAATCCTCCCACCGCTTCGTTATTGTCTTGTCGGAAACGAATTGCACGGGCCCTGGAAGAGAGACAACACACACTGGATGATGGTCAGAAAGAATCAGTAGACTGCATTCTCCAGACTGGAGCCAGACTTCAGAATGAACTGTTTCTGAGCTAATTAAGGTAAAAGATTCTACAACTTCTTGGGCCAAATACAACGCAGACCCAAGAGGGTGGAGCTTCTGGGTCACACACCCTATCCTCATATGAAACTACCTGTTATGTGTGTTTTGAGATAGGGTCTCCCTATGCAGCTCAGGCTGGCCTGGAGCTCCGTTTGTAGCCCAGGTTGGTCTTGAACTTGCACTGATCCTCTGGCTTCAGCCTCCCAGTGCTGGTGAAGAGCAAAGGATTTGGAAAAAGAGTAAAGGCACGCACTGTACAGTTATTACATATGTAGATGAAAGTGCATATGTGCATTCTACACATACAACAAAAAATTACACTAAACTGGTTAAAAATGGTTATTCCAAACTTTCTAAGATTTCCTTCTGCGGAAAAGTATTGGTTTTTTAAAAATTTTGTTTTTGGTCTTTTTTAGACAAAGTCTCACAGGCCAGGCTTGAGTTTACTTTGTAGCCCAGGCTGGCCTCGAACTTGCAACAATCCCCCTGCCTCAGCCTCCCAAGTGCTGGGCTAAGAGGGATGTGCCATCACGCCTGGCCTAAGGTATTGGCTTTTTAATATAAATACCATCTTTCATACTTGCACAGGACATTTTACTTTTAGTGATACAATTTGTACTCTTAAAAATGTATTTTTGGGCCAGTGAGACAGCTCAGTGGTCTAAGGTGCCTGCTTAGGCAAGTTTAGGCAACCGGAGGGGCCGCTGTTCAATCCCTGGCACCACATGCTGCTCCAGCCCCACCCCTAGGGCAGGCTGAGCCGGTCATAACATACATAAAGTTTTTTTAAAAAATGTATTTTTCCAAAGCAATTTTTGCAAGTCCCAGTTGGACACAGGGAAGCAGCACCAGATAACATGGAGCCCCCCACCCCCGTCCACAAGAAGCAAGCCAGGGTCTGTCAGGACACCACACTCTAGGGTACCCCGGGGAATCCGTTGCAACACTGCTGTCACCACTCCTAGATTCTGGATGTGACAGCGTGTGGGAAGACATCATTGCCACTGTCATAGGAATGTGAATGGCGGGCTGCCCTGTCCTCAGTGGAGATGTCAGCCTTGCCACCCTTTGTGGAGGGACTGCCTACAGCGCTGCAGCAGCAGCTGCTGGGCCAGGAGACCGCTGGGAGGGCCAGGGCCAGGGTCTCAAGGCCAGTCAGCAGCCTCTGCTCTCCTCTCCTGGGCTCAACACCACACCCAAGTCCTGGCCCCAGCTCCCTGCGCGTGTCTAGTGGAGGAGGGGGCCTGCTGGTGTCCCATGGGTTATTCAGAAATGACAGTAAACACTTCAGCTTTTACATTTGGAATTAATAATCAGCATCTTCACAAAAATTATAAAGGATTGTCAAATTATGGCAATTAAGCAAATCAATTTCACATGCGTTCTGTGCTCAGCAGAGGACTTTATCATTGAGAGTGATAAATGTTCTGGTTTATTCGTTTCATTCTTAATTTTTCTAAATTTATCACAGAAGGCAAACAAAACATACTTGCCGTGGCCTGGGAAAAAAATCAGAGGCGTGGACTGTGAGGAGCTCATCATTCTATAGTTACCTACGTATCAAAACACACATGGAATGCTGAACCAGCTTCACCAAAAAAACCAGCTGGATAACCTCAACACAGCCTTGTGGATTCCCTAGGGAGTAAATCTGACTTGGTAATATGTAAAAATTGAACCAGTGGATTACAATTCCATCCTGGGATCATCTAGACACTGTTAACAGTTACAGGCCAGAAACAAAAGCACAAAAACATAAGCGAAATCCTTTGACAAGCTGCATCTCTAAGAGCAGAACATAAACAAATATGTATTTCCCAGTTTTTAAATGTATTTCCCAGTTTCCAAATCAATAGAAATGGCTATTGTGTGACAGCAATTCCTTATTCAATGACAATTTGGACTTAGGACCTATCTGTTTTGGGGTACAGTTCTCTTCTTGTTCGAAGAACCTCAATGTCCTTTTTTTTGTACTTAATGCCTTATTTATGCAGCACTGTAATTTTTGCTGATTTCACCCTAAAACACTGTAGTTTTATGTCCTGCCCTATGTTACAGTACTGCACGGAAGAGTTACAGAAAGAAAAGCAAAATCAAGTTGGAGTTTCCTTTCTTGTGAATATTGTACATAATACCTGCAACTTCATTACGTCATCAATTCATCTAGCAGCCTTGCTGCAGGATTGTAACTGTCATTAAATGAGGAACCTCTGTAGTTGGCCTTTGGCGACTTAAAAAGAAAACAGTCACTAGAAATAAAAGAGCCATTTGTTGGAACTGGAGAGAGCTCAGGCATTACTAAACCCAAAGCAAGATATTTCATAATCAAAAAGGAGACCAAAGGGCCAGAGAGATAGCTTAGTGGACTAAGTGCCTGTTTAGGCATGCGCAGAGACTGGGATTTGATCCCTGACACCACATGGGCTCTGGCCATGCCCTGAGGGGTGTGCTGAGATGGTTACCAAGATTGGCCATGGTGGCACACACCTATAATCCCAGCACTGGGGAGGCTGAAAATAAGGTGATTACTGCGAGTCAGAGATGCAGACCAAATAATTTTTTTTAAAAAAGAGAGAGACAGGATGTGAGCTGAAAGTCAAATTCCACACAATGCTCTGCCTGGCAGAAGGAACATGCTGAAGGCCCTATCTTAGGAAAGAGAAGTACTGAGATTCTAAGAAAATTTGAGTTAATTTTTTCTCTTTTATTTAGTACAGGGTCTACAGGATCTCACTACACACATTGGACTCATAGTGATTCTCCTGTTCTCAGCCTCTCAAGAGCTGGGGTTAGTGTGTCACCATGCTCAGTCTCAAAGTGCCCCAGGGGTGGGCTGGCATGGTACACTTGGGCTCAAACCCAGTCCCTGTATCTGCCTAAGTAGGTGCTTTAATCCACTGAGGTATCTGGCCAGCCCAAGTTAATTTAAAAGACCTAATTCAAAAGTATATGGAAGCGGGGCTGGGGAGATAGCTCCGAGGCACAAGTGCCTGCTGGGCCAGTGCAAGGTCGTGAGTTCGAACCCTGGTCCCACAAAAAAAAAAAAAAAAAAAAAAAAGTATATGGAAGGGGGCTGGGGAAACAGCTCAGTAGAATAAGCACTTGCCCGACAAGCACAAGGGCCTGAGTTCTATCCCTGATACCGCAAAAATAAATAAAGCAAGAAAGCAAGTAAGTATATGAGGGGCCAGCGAGATAGCTCAGGGGTCTAAAGCACCTGCTTAGGCAACCTTAGGCAAGTGTGCTAGGACCATGGTTCAACCCACGGTACCATATGCCACACCAGCCCTGTGCCCACTGAGCTGGCCACAAAGAAGAAAAAGTACATGGAGATTCCCTTCCAAAAATTAAAAATAAATAAATAAATAAAGCAGAAAAACAGGGATAAATTTATTTATCTAAGACTTCAAGAAAAAAAAAAAAATGCTCTGAAGAGCAGGGATTACAGGCACATGCCACCATGTGCGGTTTCAATTGCCCTGTCAGAGTGCCCCGGGGACAGGGCCAGCATGGCAGGGAGGCATCCTTTATGCATCCTCACCGCCACCTGCCCCCTCCTCCTCCAGCATGCCTCCGCTGTGCAGACCTCTCTTCTGTGCTTACATTTCCACTTTGCACGCAGTGTCCGTGAGCAGTAGCACTCTTGCTGTGCTTTTAAAGACTTCCATAGCTGGGCACGGCGGTGCACGTCTGTAGCCCGGTACTCTGACAGCCTGAGGACTACAAGTTCCAGCCCTTCTCGCACAGCTACCTCACAAGCTCTTTTTTCTATATTCTATTCAGACACAGGACCTTGCTAAATAGCTAACAGACCAGACTTAGTGACCCTTCCAGCTTTTAGCTTCCTGAGTGCTGGGGTTACAGGTGCAGGCCATCACACCCATTCTCATTCACTGTCTCAGCATGCCCGGGGGCTGGGGGTGGAGCTGGCACTGCTGGCCAGGAATGGAACCAAAGGGGCCTAAGCAAGAGAGCGCTTTAGTCCGCTGAGCTATTGGGCCAGCCATGTATTTACTTACTTTTTATTGTGGCAAAAAAGCTGTCGTTAAGTTTACCATCTTGATCAATTTTCAGCATATTAGTAGTGTCGAGTGTATTCACCCCGCTACAGAGCTGATACTCAGAACTTCGGCACTTTGCAGAACTGCAGCTCTGATCCCACAACACTCTCTGCCTCCAGCCTCAGACAGCTTTACCTGCTTGGTTCTATTCTGATTTGAGTCTCACTGCTCTGGCCAGGGCTCCAGGAGTGGAAGCACACGTTACTGGCCTGTGGCTGGCTTATTTCACTTTACATGCTCCCTATGCTCAGCCATTACGTACCACATGACAGGGCTGGCTCTTTCCTAACAGGACCTCCTCTTCTATGAGGATGTGTGGTACGCTTTGTCTGCACCCACTCGCCCGCTGGCACCCACTCGCCCACTCATGGTCAGACGGATTGCTTCCGATTCCAGACCACTGTGAGTATTCCTGTGAACATGGGCGTGCAAATGACTGTGAGCTCCCACAATGGATTCCTATGCTACCTGCCCTGAGGTAGATCTTAATGCCGTTCTTAATGCAGGAGGATCATCACCAGTCCAGGGCTAGCATGGGCTACAAATAGCTCAAGGCCAGCTTGCACTACAGATAGAGACTCATTTGAAAAATTAAGTTAAGGGGCTAGGGAGATAGCTCAGCAGCATAAGCGCCTGCCTGGCAAGTGCAAGGTCCTGAGTTCAATCCCCAGTACAAAAAACATAATAATAATAGAAAATAAAAGTTAAGATAAATATAAACAGTAAAAAAAAAAAAAATGTTAGCAAGGATGTGGAGAAATTAGAACCCTTTTCACTGGGTTTGGGAATAGAAATGTTACAGCCATTATGAAAACCAACCTGGAGACTCCTTAAAAAAATTAAAGTAAGGGGCTGGGGAGATAGCTCTGTGGCACAAGTGCCTGCCTGCCAAGTGCAAGGTCATGAGTTTGAACCCCAGCCCCACCCCACAAAAAAAAACTAAAGTAGAATGGCATTAAGATCTAGAAAGGGACCACAGGTGTATGTTACCATACCTCACTAAAATGATATTTCTTAAAGCAGAACTTTTAAAATTTTGATAAATTCTAATTTAGCAATTCTTTTTCTTTTGTGAACTTCTGTTTTGTTTTGTTTGTCATTCTGAAACAGGGTGCTGCTATGCAGTTGTGGCTGGACTTGAGCTCACTTTGTAGCCCAGGCTGGCCTCAGCTTCCCGAGTGCTGGGATTACAGGCATGTGCCACCACACTCAGCTGAACTATGTTTCTGTATTACATCTAAGATCTCCTGCTGGGATACAGCACCTGCCTAACAAGTGCAAGATCTGGTTCAATTTCAGGTACCAAAAAGAAAAAAAAAAAAATCTAACAACTCTTTGCTTACCTCAAAGTCACTAAGATTTCCTCTCAAAGTTGCACACTTTAGTTCCCATATTTAAGGGCTATGCCCTCCTCCCCCTTTAGTTAATTACCCCACTGAATGACCTTGGTACAGCTGTCAAAACACAACTGCTTATATATATAAAGGCTTATTCCTGGTCTGAATTCCATTCCATTTATCTATATGCTCATCCTGATTCCAAGACTATCTTTCTCTTTTTTGTGCCTTTCTAAAAGTTTTTTTAACTTTATTTAATTATTTATGTTATGGTTGGCTCAGCCTGCCCTGGGGGTGGGGCTGGTGCAGTATGTGGTGCCAGTGATCAAACCACAGTCTCTGCGATTGCCTGAGCTTGCCTAAGCAGGTGCTTTAGACCACTGTGGCCCTGGGTGTGTCTTTTTGAGACAGGGTTTTGCTATGCCATTCGGGCTGACCTTGAACTCACTATGTATCCTGGACTGGCCTTGACCATGGATCCTCTTGCATGTGAGTGCTGGTATTACAAATGTGCAACACCATGCTTGGCTAGAAATTTTTCATAATGAAAACATTAAACAAGGGGCAGGCGAAGCTGGGCAGTGATGCAAGCCTTCATCCCAGGTACCCAGGAGCCAGACGCACTGCACTCGGGCCTGGAGCTTGAGACCAAGGCAGATGCCACAGCAAGATGGCCCAGGCCAGTGCCAGGTCAAGGCCTGATCCTTGGAGATTTTAAAAATTAACACAGTGCCTTAAAATAATCTGTAATCTGTTAAAGGGGCCCGGCGGGATGTCTCAGTGGTCTAAAGCACCTGCTTGGGAAAGCTTTGGTGGCTTCAGGGACCGCGGTTCGATCCCTGGCACCACATGCTGCGCCAGCCCTGCCCTGGGGGCGGGCTGAGCTGGCCATAAAATGAGTGAATAAACAAATAAAGGTTCTGAAACAAGAAAAAAATAAATATTAAAAAAAAAAATCTGTAATCTGTTAAGACTTACAAATGCAACATTGATAATATACTCACCAATAATTGCCCCATTCAATCATGGTTCCTGGCTGAAAAAAAGATTTAGATTTATTACTATGTCTATGATAAAGTATAGAAACCCGAATAAAAAGACGATCACATGCTGCCTTCCTATCTCATAATGGCAGTACCATTCTACGGCCTCACACAAGGAGACAACAGATATTCCTCTAAGGTCCCCAAGCTCCCAGAAGCCCCAAGCCATACTAGGTTTACCCTTTAGATGCAGCACTCAAGGCCATCACTCATTTTGTTTTTACCTAAGTGATTACTGTGGTCTACGGAGCACACTATAGCAGTCCCTTGCTATTTCACGGGTTTTCAAAAATATTAATCTAAATGATCTATCATGGACTTTTGGCTATATTGGGGGAATCTGCAGTAGTGTACACTATATATGTTGTCAAAATTATGTAGGTTTATGAGTTTAGAAGAAGGTTGGGAACATTAGAAGTGTTTTTAAAAGTGTCAGGATGGCTCAGTGGTCTGAAGTGCCTGCTTAGGAAAGCTTAGGCGGCTGCAGGGACCGTGGTTCGATCCCTGGCACCACATGCTGTGCCAGCCCTGCCCTTAGGGCAGGCTGAGCCAGCCATAAAAATAAATAAATAAGCCGGGAGTGGTGGCTCACGCCTGTAATCCCAGCACTTGGGAGGCTGAGGCAGGAGGATTCGTGTGAGTTCGAGACCAGCCTGGGCTACAAAAGTGAGCTCAAGGCCAGCCTCAACTCCATAGTGAGACCCTGTCTCAAAAAGACAAAAAATAAATAAATAAATAAATAAACAAACAAAAGTTCTGAAACAAGAAAAAAAAAGTGTTAGAAAGGTTTGTAAGAGTGTGAGAAGGGGTTATAAAGCCTTAAAATATATTTGAATACTAAAATATAATGTTGCTACCTCAGTGATTTTCACTTATTGTGGGGGTGTCTGGAACGTAACCTCTGTGATAAGGGACCACTGTACTTTTAATACTGCTGTTGTTCAACTGTACAGTATTTACGAGTTGCTCTGGTTACACTGTACTGCGTTCCACGAACTCTGCCTGATCCTACACTTGAGGTCTTTCCTCTTAAAAGGCACGAGACAGTGCCTATGCTTTGTCATAGGACGAGGGGACAAATCACTCACATTCAGTACTTACTCGGAGCTGGTAAGACCTGAGTTCATAGATATTAGGTCCTGAGCGGGGAACAGGCTCATTCCAGAAACTGAACTCCAGAAGCAGCTGATTTTTCCTGGAGAGAAGCATGTTGCTTCTTGCCTTACGGAAATTTGAAAATTCCTTTTGGTGAAAAAAAAAAAAAAAAATGGGCTTATGAAATCTCACACTTTATGTAAGTGTACTTGAGTAACAACTATGTTCCTCAGAACTCGACCACAGAATAATCAGCATGACCCGCCTGGCCTGTGATGAGCCCAGTTTCTATCTGTTGAAGTGGTGTACTTATACTTCCTCTTCACTCTCTCCTGTCCAGGTTAGTTGGCTGGTTAGTTGGTTGATTTGGGGTATCTGAGACAGGGTCTCACTCCATAATTCAGGCCCAGGCTGGCCTCAAATTCACAGCAATCCTCCTGCCTCAGCCTCCCATTTGCTAAGATCATAGGCACATGCCTCCATGCCTGGCTACTGTCCAGGTTTAGACAACAAATTACATATTTATCCTAAATATTTAAATAATAAAGTAACCAAGATTAGTTTTCTCTATTTTTTATTTCCCTAATTTACATATGGAAGTAATGTGAGGACTACAAACCGCAGATAACTAGAATGGCACTGGTCTGGGAACATACACCAACAATTTCCCTTTGTAATGCTGTCTGCTGTTATGCTGCCCTCTACTAACAGGCAGACAGCACACACCTCAGTCCCAGCACTCTGGGAGGCTGAGGCAGGGCGATCCCAAGTTCAAGCCCAGCTTGGGCAATTTAGCAAGCTTTTGTTTCAAAAATAAATAAATGAAAAGAGGTGGCACTGGGGCTATAGCTCAGTGTGAAGGCCCTGGGTTCAATCGCCATTACACCAAGAAATAAAACTACCAACATGCACCTACCATGAAAAGGTGGGGTAGGTGGAACAGCAAAGTCAGGCCATGATAAAGAACCAGTGTGTGATTGACAATTCCTAAAGTGGACATGTCCAGCACCAAGCAATCCCGGCTGACTACCATCTACCAGGCTGATTCCCAGTTTCAAAGTACAACTGACTTCTACAATAAGAACTGCTACTTTAATAGTGTTATAATGGCTAGCTCATGTTTACACAGAACCTGAAAGGCCAAATGATAATATTTCTATGACAAAAACTCTTTACTAACGGGAATTGATAACAGAAAAGTCATTTAATTCTTGACTAGAATCTCCTGTATCTATGCTAAATACTGTACAGAATGTTTCAAAATTATTACCTGATTTCCTCTGAGTTTACTCATGACCTCCATGAGGGCTGGATAGCCTCCCTCATACCTCCAGAGGTGGACTGAAATGCATTTGAAAAGAAAGCACATATTTGAGATCTGTGACACTCATATCTTACAGGTGCAATGCTAACAGAATACAGAACTGCCACATGCCACATACTGGCTCACACTGCAAAGTTCGCACAGCAGATTCAATCATAGAAAACAATTATAAAGTAGGCATTAGAGTGAATTACTGAAGAAACTGTTTTAATCATAAAATAGCTGAGAGATGGATAGCTTTGATTATAAAAACAAACATGAATTAGAAAATTACTTAAATGGGCTGGGGAGATGGCTCAGTAGGACAAGCGCTTGCCTGGCAAGCGCAAGGGCCTGAGTTCAATCCCTGGCCCACAAAAAAAAAAAAAAAAAAAAATCACTTAAGTGATTACAATAATGCCCAAGGAAGAAGCATTTGTTCCAAAGATTCTGCTTCCTACCAGCTTGATCCTGCTCGCCATACCACGTGTTCCAAGTCCCCACCAAGGTACATGGGTAATGTTTATCTTCATGGATCTTTGGTAACACCTCTTGACTTAAAGAGAAAGAAACAGTAGCACTAATTAAACAATGAATGGATCTTATGAATAGACAACACAGAACAGTGGTACCAGGAGTAAAACCACCCACTCTGTGGCCACTGACCTCAGAACGCATTTATGGATAAACAACGGGCAAAACTATGCTTTGGGCTGAGTTTCACTGGAATGCTTTACTTATCAAAAACTTTGGCTCTAACCTCAACCATCTAGGAAAGTTCTAAGCAACTCAAGTATAAAAACGATGAAAAAAGAGCCAAAGGTCTCAAGATTACAGGAGCTGTGGGTCTATGATTTCCACTTTAAGGAAAACTTTTTTTAAAAATTTTTTAAAAAAAATGAGGCCAGGGGCCTGGCGGGATGGCTCAGTGGTCTAAAGCGCCTGCTTGGGAAAGCTTGGGCAGCTTCAGGGACAATGGTTCGATCCCCGGCACCACATGCTGTGCCAGCCCTGCCTTTGGGGTGGGCTGAGCCGGCCATGAAAATGAGTGAATAAACAAACAAAGGTTCTGAAACAAGAAAAAATAAATAAATAAATAAATAAATAAATAAATAAATAAAATAAAAAGTCTTAAAGAAAAACTGGATTTTAAAAAATAAAAAAATAAAAAATGAGGCCAATGAGATAGCTCAGTGGACTAAAGTACCTGCTTAGGCAATCTTAGGAAAGCACAGGGGCCAAGGTTTGATCCCTGGAACCACACCCTGCCCTGACCCCACCCAAAGGGCAGGCTGAGACAGCTACAGAGTACAGGCAGAGGGGCTTATGCCTGAAATCCCAGCTCTGGGGAGGCTGAAAACAGAAGGATCAACATAAGTCTAAGCAGCGTTGTGAGACCCTGTAACAACCAAGTACAATTTTTAAAAACTAAAAAAAAAGTTGTTTTTTTTTTTTTAAAAAAAAGGATTGGAGCCGGGCGTGGTAGCGCACGCCTAGAATCCCAGCACTTGGGAGGCTGAGGCAGGAGGATCCATGTGAGTTCCAGACCAGTCTGGACTACAAAAGTGAGCTCAAGGCCAGACTGAACTGCATAAGGAGACCCTGTCTCAAAAAGACAAAAAAAAAAAGGATTATTACTTAGGAATGTGTTATTTACAAAATCTAAGTTCTGCTGATTCTAAAGGTTAAAAGAGTAAGAGACATACAAATAGTAGAAAGGAGCATGGGTGAAGTAAGAAGGGGAAGAGAATAACGCTGAAGACAGAGGCAGCCAAAAGAGGGGGCAGCAGCAGGCTGAGGTAACAGAAACAGGGGACATTGAGGCCTTGGGGAGGGAGAAGACACAGCCAGACAGCACAGAGCACGGGAACACCCCAACTGTTGAGTCCCAGGGGTGTCAATGGGACTCGTGCAATGTGGAAGAAAGAATCAATAGATATGAAAAGGAAAAGCTAGGTTCTAGGTTCTATGCAATTCAACTGGCCGAGTGATTCCAAAGACCTACGCAGTCCTCAAACACACAGCCGTGTCATTCCCGTTGGCTGCAGAGGAGCAGTGGCAGGACGCTGCATTAGTGTAACGCAAGGGCCACATCAGCACTCAGTTCCATGGATGCTTACTTATGGTCTAGATTCTACTGTTCAAGGACAGGGATGGGGCATGATGCTTTGTATCAGGAAGAAACCTCATACCTGTATAATTTTTGAAAAAAAAAAACTATGATTAAAAATAGGCATCTAGGGCCCGGCGGGATGGCTCAGTGGTCTGAAGCGCCTGCTTGGGGAAGCTTGGGCGGCTTCAGGGACCGTGGTTCCATCCCCGGCACCACACGCTGCGCCAGCCATGCCCTTGGGGTGGGCTGAGCAGGCCATAAAAATGAGTGAATAAACAAACAAAGGTTTTGAAACAAGAAAGAAAAAAAAATAAATAAAATAAAAAATTCTTTAAAAAAAAATAAAAAATAGGCATCTATTCAACGATGGATTCCAACACAGTTACCAAGGTCAGAAATGGAACCTGCTCAAATGATTGCAGGCAATGCATTGTGGCCACCACCACACACTGGGATACCATGACCAGGTGCATATGAAGAGGTGATGGAGCTACGCAGTGAGCAGCCTAGGTCTACCTGAAAACCCATACTTTTTATGATTGTGTGTTTTTTGAAGAATGGTGTTTACTTTTAAAATTAGGATCCCAGCCAGGCGTGGTGGCTCATGCCTGTAATCCCAGCACTTGGGAGGCCTGAGGCAGGAGGATTGGTGCGAGTTCGAGACCAGCCTGGGCTACAAAAGTGAGCGCAGGACCAGCCTCAACTGCATAGCGAGACCCTGTCTCAAAAAGACAAAAAAAATAAAAATAAAAATAAAATAAAATTAGGATCCCATATTAAAGGCATCTATCTCCTCTGTATAACCCAGGAGTGTTCAGAAGTAACAAGGACCGATGAAAATCAGCGGTAGGAAAAGATGGATTATGTTAGAAAGATGAAAATGGGTTTTTTGGCCACATGATGTGAGCAGGAAATAAGGAGCTCTGAATTACAGCAAATACAGAACACACTGGTCAGGGGCTGGGGAGATAGCTCTGAGGCACAAGTGCCTGCTGGGCAAGTGTAAGGTCGTGAGTTCGAACCCTGGTCCCACAAAAAAAAAAAAAGAACACACTGGTACAAATGGCCTTGGTAGGGCCCTGGTTTGTCGCCAAGACCAAAGTCATGTGTACAGCTGGGGTCAATCCCAGCCAATCCTCTGCACTGGGGGCCCCACACCTGCTCCTCCCAGCCCTGGCCTTACCTGAAGGGAGGCTGTAAGGCAGGCAGTACTTGTACCCAGAACTTGATGGCTGGGCAGAATCTCATTATAGGGGTCCCTAAAAACCAAGAGGAGTTCAGTCTAATGTTCTAGAAAGAGAGCTGCTGAAAGTTTCAGAAACAAGAGAAAACCTGATAGGGAGCAAGTCGACCCAACAGGCTCTTGGGTAACGCTTGCTAGAATGGGGTGGGGTTACAGGTACAAGCTCAAGGAAAGGGGCCAGAAGATGGTAGGCTGGGGTGGGGCTTGCCTGGCATGGAGAGGGAGACAGAGGGAAGCAAAGAGAATCCAATCAATGCACAGGTCAGAGAAAGACTGTCCAGCCCTGTCCAGCCCATAGCAACAAGCTCATCACGAAGAACCCAGGAAAGCGTAAAGCAGCACACACAGCAGGGAGGTGCACAGAGTACGGCAATTCTGCATGCTGAGGTCAGAGAACAGAACATCCCCAAATAAGTATGAAATCAGAGACAGGAGGTGAAATGATAAAAACAGGATAAAGAAAAAATAAGCCGGAGAAGCATTAACATAAGGAAACCTTTCATTCTCTGAGAAAAGACTAAAAGATAAACATCTACTTTGTTCTAGGTTGGTCTGTTTCTTTTTTATTTATATTTTTACAGATAGGACCTTATGAAGTAGCCCAGGCTGGCCTTGAAGTCAAAGTGAGCCTCCTGCCTCAGCCCCCCATGTGTTGGGATTATAGGTGTGCACCACTATGCTTGGCTTGTTGTAGGTTATTTTTTAAGTAAAGTAAAATATGCCAGGATGATAAATTCTAGGCATATGTTACATCTGACAAATACCCTCCACAATGAAGCAATAAAATAACAAAAGATTTTAGCTTATGAAATGTTGCTAACTTTGTAGACAGAATCAGTTACTTGCTCATGAAAATAGAGTAAAGATTAAAAAATAGTTTCAGGGGCTTTCAGGTTAGTTCAGTTGACTAAGGCACCTGCTTAGGCAAACTCAAACAGGCGCAGGGGAGTGCAGTTCAATCCCCAGCTCCACAACCGTTTTTTTTTTTTTTTTTAATCTTTTTGAGACAGGCTCTTGCTCTGCTGTTCAGGCAGTTCAGGCTGGCCTTGAGCTCACTTTTGTAGCCCAGGCTGGTCTCGAACTCACTTCCTGCCTCAGTCTCCCAAGTGCTGCAATTACAGGCATGCACCACCACGTGAGCTCCCAGCTATGCAACCGTACCAGACCCAGCCTTAAGGCATCCTGAGCTAGCTTCCTTACCAAAAAAATAATAATAATAATAATTTCAGTATATTTGCTCCTGGCTGATCACTAAAGTACTACTTTGCTAATTCAATTAAGAACCAATGGGTAGGGGCTGGGGAGATAGCTCCGAGGCACAAGTGCCTGCTGGGCAAGTGCAAGGTCGTGAGTTTGAACCCTGGTCCCACAAAAAAAAAAAAAAAAAAAAAGAACCAATGGGTAGCCAGGCGTGGTGGCGCACGCCTATAATCCCAGCACTCGGGAGGCTGAGGCAGGAGGATCAGTGTGAGTTCGAGACCAGCCTGGGCTACAAAAGTGAGCTCAAGGCCAGCCTGAACTGCATAGTGAGACCCTGTCTCAAAAAGCCAATGGGTAGCACACCTGTAATTCCAGCACTTGGGAGGCTGAGGCAGGAGGACTGCTGTGAATTTGATACCAGTCTGGGCAACAAAGTGAGTTCAAGTCCAGTCTAAACTGCACAGTGAGCCCCACCCCCCTGCCAAAAAGAAAAAAAAAAAAAAAAAAAGACTTTATGGGTTAAATTCTTTTAGTCTTAAATTTTGAAAAGTATCTCATATCATATGACAACTGCCTCAAGGAACCAGAAATCTAGAGAAGGGAAGATTTAGGAAGAAAAGACAGCTACATCCAAATACAAACTAGACTTCTGTGTTTTATTCAGGAGGGAAACAGAAACAAAGGAAGTCACAGGAATATGAATCCTAATTCCCAGTACTTTAAACTGCTCAGGGACCTGGAGGGATGGCTCAGTGGTCTAAAGCGCCTGCTTTGGAAAGCGTGGGCAGCTTCAGGGACCGTGGTTGCGCCAGCCCTGCCCTAGGGGCGGGCTGAGCAGGCCATAAAAATGAATGAATAAACAAACAAAGGTTCTGAAACAAGAAAGAAAAAAAATAAATTAAAAAAATAAAGTTACAGCACTCGGGAGGCTGAGGCAGGAGGATCAGTGTGAGTTCAAGACCAGCCTGGGCTACAAAAGTGAGCTCAAGGCCAGCCTGAACTGCACAGCGAGACCCTGTCTCAAAAATAAATAAATAAATAAATAAATAAATAAATAAATAAATAAATAAATATAAAATAAATAAACTGCTCAGAGCTGGGACCTGTGTAAGCCCAGGCAGACAGGTCTGCAGCAAAGACTCAGGCACTTCGTGAGCAGATGGGTTACAGGGCTTTACATAGTTCTTTCCAGCCCTGACAGCCCAGAGATAGCCTAAGGTTTGACAGACTGGGTGAGCTAGCTGTGTGAGTGCATAAAATAAAAACAGCAGTCGCAATCCCACAGAGAGACTCAGCCTAAAAGCCTCTGAGCACTCAGCCTGAAGGAGATAAAATATCTGAGTTCTTGCTAGCAAGTGGGATTTAAAAGCAAAAAAGTTTAAGTCATTAATTCCTCAAGGAAAAGATAGGTTAGCATACACACCAAATTTTGTTGTATTCTTCTAGGCATTCCGGTTTAACATTGTGAACTGAAACAAAAGAAAATTTGACAATAAACTTATGGCAAACAAATAGAAGTCCACCAGGAAGGTTGCAAACTTATTACTCACACTGTAGCTTATACAGACTGCTTGTTTCCTTTTTGGCTAGGAGATTGGAGTGAGCGTCTTTTCTTGGGTCCACTTTCCTGACAAACAAGGATTTTAACCAGCTGTCTTCTCGAGGTCTGTTACTGGAAGACATCAGGCTCCTGCAGAAGAGCAAATCCAGTAACATGAGTCCATCAGGAGTGCAGAGACCTCACTGTCCCTAGGGGGCACCACAGAGGTCACCGCTTTCAGAAATCCAGGACAGACTTGGCCTACAGAGACGAGGAATGGGCGCCACAGAACTCAAACTCCCTGACAGCACAGTGCGCCTCTAAACGTCAGGAGCAGGGCACAGAGTGCGGCAACCTGGGATGTGGTGAGGAGCTCCCATGTTTCTTGTAGCACTCTGCACTGATTTGGACATCTCTATGTCCAAAGCCTAGAACAAATGGTGGGGTGCTGGCTGCCGGGAGTGCAAGAAAGGCAGAGGACAGACAACTGGGGTGGGGGGCTACTGCTCAGGAGATAGTTTCAGTTTGAAAGAGGAAAAACTACTGAACACGGATGGTGGTGATGGCTGTTCAATGACATGAATGTACTTAATGTCACTGAACTGTACAATGAGAAAGATCAAAAGCACAAAATTTGTATTATGTACCTTTTTTGGAAGTAGGGTCTTGCATTATAATTCCTATTGGCCTTGAACTCACTATGTAACAAAGGGTGGCCTCAAACTTGACAAGATCCTCCTGCCTCAGCCTCCTCAGTGCTGAGATCACAAGCATGTGCCACCATAACCAGCTGTTGGGTTCATTTTTCCATGACTAAAAAAATATTTGACTTGGAAACTGTGGTAATGGTTGTGTAACATTGTAACTGCAGCTAGTGTCAGTAACTTAAAAAGTTAAAATGGGGGGCCCAGGGAGACAGCTCAGTGGAATAAGTGCTTGCCTGGCAAGTGCAAGGTCCTGAGTTCAATCCCTGGTATAGGAACAGAGAAAAAAAAAAAAAAAACCAAAACCTTGACATGGTGGCACTCTTGCGGGGCTGAGGCAGGAAGACCACTGCGAGTTTGAGGCCAGCCTGGGCTATATACACAAGTTCAAGAATAACCCACATTGTCTTCTGTACTGTATAGCACAACCCTGTGTGTGGGCAGTGCTAGGATGTATTCCCCGTGGTGAGGCACCTGCCAGTAGTGGGAGGCCTTGGACACGATCCCCATTCCCTGCTCAAGGATAAATTTGGCTCACACCACAGTCTATACTCTACCCATGGACCTTTAAGTGTATGTTTAACTGCTATACATACATGTGCTAATGAGACCACAAGCCTGTATAATCTGGAGGGTAGTGTGATACTATTTATATCAAAATTGAAACTGACATTTGGCCCAGTAACTACTCTGGTGGTTATATCCTGCAGGGAGCTATATTTAGATTAAGTGCACAGATCTGAAGGCACAAGAACGTTCTTTCTTGTTTTGTTTTCAGGTTTTCCTAATACAGGCAATTTGGATATTCACAAACACAGGCTGGCTAAATAAATTAGGGACTGCCCAGTGCGGAAAACATGCAATCATTAAAAAGAATGACATAGCTCCGCGTGCATGGACATGTTGGCATTTTTGAGATAAATTCCACAGGAAGAGCAGGTGTAGGAGAGAGCCACACATGCACACAAAGTAAAGTGTAAGTGGTGGTTATACCTGGGGACCATGAATGAGCTTGGAGCAGGAGTAAAGATTTTTTTTTTTTTTTTTTTTGGTCTTTTTGAAACAGGGTCTCGCTATGCAGTTCAGGCTGGCCTTGAGCTCACTTTTGTAGCCCAGGCTGGTCTCGAACTCACACCGATCCTCCTGCCTCAGCCTCCCGAGTGCTGGGATTACAGGTGTGCACCACCACGCCTGGCCAAGATTTTTATCTTTTTAATGCACTGATGCATTACAGGAAACAATTCAATATTATTATTTTTTAAAGTGGAATCATGTTTACAAGTAACCTTTGTATATCCTTCTGTATATTTTCTTTCTCTCTCTCTCTCTTTTTTTTTTTTTTGTCTTTTTGAGACAAGGTCTCACTGTGTAGCTCAGGATGGCCTTGAGCTTGCTTTGTAGCCCAGGCTGGTCTCGAACTCACAGCGATCCTCCTGCCTCAGCCTCCCAAGTGCTGGGATTACAGGCATGTGCCACCACGCCTGGCTTCAATATTACTTTTATAAGTAAAAATTAGCTAAAATATCTAAAAAGTAAATGTTTCAAAACCTTTCTATAAATAACCACTGAAAACAATACTGAAGAAATTCAAATCTGGTCAAGACTTTCTTTCTGACCTTCCATAGTCATGATCAAATAACAACCTGCTTCCTTGTGTCTTCATTGTTGTTTAAACCTATACACAGTACCCCATACTTCTTTTTACGCAGTCCTATATGTTTTGACAAATGCATAAAATCATATAATCATCACTATGAACAGATAGTTTCTTCAATTTCCAAAATTCTTTTTTATAATCAGCCCTTGTTCCAAGCATGGCAACCACTGCTGTTTTCTGTCCCTTCAGCTCTGCCCTCCTTGACTGTCCTACCACACAGAACAGAGCCTTCTGAATTCATGCCCTTTCTTTCTCCCTCTCCTTTCTGTAATCCTAGACCACTCTCTCTGGGTTGAGTTATGTCAGCTATCTTTGGACCCTTTCCTGAGCTTTCCTAGACAATGTGCTGGGGTTCCAAATGCCCATGACACCCTCAGCCAGGGCTTCACAAAGTTGGGATGCAGGCAGGCCAGTGCAGACCCATTCCTAGGGATCTCTATAGAAACACTGCATGCTTTTCAAGACTCATTATAATCCATATGGCAGACTTACTTAGGGACATGCCATTACCAGACGAATGCAGGCAGAAGAGAGAGTGACCTCAGAGCAACTCTGGAGGAGGACCAGCAATTTAAACAGGGACAAGAGAAACTCATTAGGGCAAATTCCCATTGCATCATGAGATAGATCCCAACTAAAATATATAACTCCCTATTCTTATTCAACTATGGTATTCTGAAAATAACAGTGCTTTCAATTTCACATTGGCATCTTTTTTCTCTTAAAATAGTAACTAGTTTATTGAACAAACATTACAATTTCTTCCTGCATAAGTGCCTGCCTGGCAAGCACAAGGTCTTGAGCTCAATCCTTGGTACTGAAAAACAAACAAAAAGAGTCTTCCTGATAAGATGTTATTTTATGGGCCAGTGAGGTAGCTCAGCAGACTAAGTGCAGGGACCGGGGTTAGACTGCTGGCATCGCATGCCGCACTGAGTGCAGGTGTGGTGGTGCAGGCCTGTATTCCCAGTGCTAGGGATGCTGAAGACAGGAGGCTCAATAAGAGTCTGAGCTGCATAGTCAGATCCTGCACCAAATACATTTCTTTGAAGTTATGTTATCTATCTATCTATCTATCTATCTATCTATCTATCTATCTTTATTGAGAGTATCTGGCTATGTAGTTCAGGCTGGCCTTGAACTTACTATGTAGCCCGGGCTGGCCCCAAACTCACGGTGCTCCTACTGTCTCAGCTTCACCAGTGCTGGGATTATAGGCGTGTACCACCATAACTGGCTTTGATATTATTTTAATTTAAAAAACAATTTCTACAGGATAGGTGTAGTGATGCACTCTGTAATCGTAGCTACTGGGGTGGGGGTGTTCATAAACTTGAGGTCAACTGTGTTAACTCAGGGAGACCCTTTTCTTTCTTTCTTTCTTTCTTTTTTTTTTGTCTTTTTGAGACAAGGTCTCGCTATGCAGTTCAGGCTGACCTTGAGCTCACTTCTGTAGCCCAGGCTAGTCTCGAACTCACAGTGATCCTCCTGCCTCAGTCTCCCAAGTGCTGGGATTACAGGTGTGCACCACCATGCCCGGCTTCAGGGAGACCCTTTCTCAAGGTAAAAAAATTTAGAAGGATTTTTTTTTTTTTTTTGTGGGGGAGGCTTGCTAAGGCTGCCTTAAGGGTGGGTCTGGTGAGGCATGTGGAGCTGGTGATCGAACCTCAGTCCCCTGTGCCTGACTGGGTTTGCCCAAGCAGGCGCTTTCAACTGAGCGAAACCGCAAGCCCCCATCAAGGTAAAAGAATTTAAAAAGGGGAGAGGACATAGCTCAGAGCAGAACATTTGTATAGCAGGTGGAAGGCCCTGGCTTCTATTTTTAGTATCATAAAAACTAACAAAGACAATTCATAAGGATGTTATCTTAAATAGAAACCCAGATAAAGATTTGTGTGGTATGAACTTACAGATATACAAATGAAAATGCCAACATAAAATGACTAATGTTTCTTGTAGTGATCAAGAAATAAAGCATTTCTGAATCCTTCAAAGATCAAAAAGCAGCAAATTGTATTAAGTAAGCAAAATAATAAATTAGAATCAGTGCAATACCAGTGCAAATTTTCCTGTGGTGTGGATAGGATTAAAATACACAATCCTTCATGGCATATGTAAAAGAAGGCAACAGTTCTGTTACCCTCAACTGACCTAGTGTTGATGCATCTAGTGACCAAACCCGAGCCATGGAAGGATTCCATGGAATCCAGACTCTATGAAATAGCTCTTGGGGCTGGGGAGATAGCTCTATGGCACAAGTGCCTGGCTGGCAAGTGCAAGGTTGCGAGTTTGAACCCTGGTCCCGCAAAAAAAAAGAAAAAAGAAAAAAAAAAAAAATTAGCATGAAATAGCTCTGCCAACAGCTGCCAGTGGTAAGTGCTAAGTCTGGCGGGGCCTAGGTCCTTACTGACTGTAACAATCATCAAGGTCAGCAGTGTAGGTGGTGCATCAGAGAGGGCAGAGACACGCCTCCTACACACTAGACTTCCAGCAGAATGAGCAGTGCATGCTGGCTCTGTGGGCCATAACCGGGTCAAATGCCAAGCTTGTTCAGCCTCGGACGAACTCTAGAATGTTCATCCTGGGAGATCACAGGTACTGCAGATGTAGAAGCACACGGTGCAGGAGCCCAAGGGAATGGACTGTGGCTTGCAAAAGCATCTGGGGTGAGGGACTCCAGTGAGGACCTTCCCAGTGTGTCCTGGAAGGCAAGTGAGGCAGGTGACAAGTCCAGTCAAGGGGAACATGGACACAGGTGAACGTTTAAATAAAACATGCATTATAGTAAACACACTGCCATTCATCCCCTTCAAAATAGTTGCCTTCCCTTCAGACACACCCATCCCACTTGTGGAAGCAATTCTGGTTAAGTCTTTAGTATTTTTCTGAGGTGTGGTGAATGCTGCTGCTGAAATCCATCCAATGGAATAGCAGGATTGTCAAAATGCAACACTGTATCCCCATCAACCTTATTCACCAGATCTGGCACCCTGAAACGGCTGGCTCCTTCCCCAAGGCAAAATGACCATGAAAAAGAAACATTACTTAATGTGTTCAGGCCCTGCAAGCAGCCACAGCAGCTGACAGACCCCTGGAGCTTCTGGACCATAAAGGGCCCTGCAAGGCAGGACAGGGAGAGGGTGACGGGCAAGCCATGATGGGTGGCACAGCAGGCAGGGTAGTCAAGGCTCTGGTGCACCATGCCTGTCAGCTGCTCTTCCTCCTGCACAAAGTGCCATGCCAGCGAGTTTTCAAAAAAGTGTAGTTAGCAGCCTGGCAGTGGCGTGGCAAATGCCAGCAGCAATACGGGCAGGACGCATGGTTCCTGGCTTCCCCGGTGTTACGGTGCCCAGCACCAGTGCAAAGGGGCCATCTGACACTTAGTGGACACATCAGCAAAGGGCCTGGGTGAGGAGGACGGCAGTAGAGAAGCAGGCAAAGGGTCTGCTTCTTGGGTGAGAAGGAGAGAATCTGGTCCCAGTTGGGGCAGTGGACAGTGCTAGGGTTTACACAGAGCAAACTAAAGACCGCATCACCATGGGGCTGCAGTAGCAGCGCTGGCTGCATGCATCTGATTCTCAAGTATTTACTGGCACGGCCCAGCATGAGCCAGGCATTGGGCCAATCTGAAGACACAAAGATGAGTAACCAAGCCTGTCTTCCAAGAGATCAGTTTGCTGGTGGAAGCACAGAAATACGGCTCTGGCCTCATAGGCGACACAGGGTGACAGCTGTGCTGGAGGCTGTGGAGTCCAAGTCAACCTGGAGAAACCCAACAACTACGCAGAGACAAGGAGGACTTGTGAGGTCCTGCGACCACCACTGTGGCTGATGCAGTTTTCTTCTGTCATCTTACACCTAACCTTTAAGCAGTACTGGCATAGCTAATGCTCTTCTACAAATACCCTGGCGGACAGCTGTCATTAACAGTAACCTTGCTGGCTTCTCCTGGTTGACCTTGAAGGGTCCCCTCTTCTGTCTACCCTGTAAGTGCTGGCCCACCTCAGCCTCTTCCTTTTCTATACTCTCTCCTCCGGTGATCTCATCCACTCCAAATGCTTTATTATTCTTTCTTTCTTTCTCCCTGCCCCCACCCCATCAGAGTCTCTCTACACAGTTCAGGCTAGCCTTGAGCTCACTCTGTAGCCCAAGCGGGTCTCAAACTCCTCACAATCTTCCTGTCTCAGCCTCTTGTGTCCTGGGATTACAGGTGTGCGCCACCATGCCCAGCCCAACTCCAAATGTTTTAAAAAACAGTGTAAGGAGGCCCTGTACCCCTCATCAGCAGCGGCATCTCCATCTGTATGCTGACCCCCCACATGCTGCCCGCAGCTCAGATACTTTGTTCGGGTAGGCACAGCCAAGCACCTGTTTTGTTCATCCACGTCAACATCATGCAGCCATCTCAAACTTTCCAAGGTTCTAAACTGCTCTAGATCCCTCTTCACTGAGTTGCTGCATTTGCAAGCCACCAGACAGCATCGTGTACCTTCTTCACTGTTAATATTTGGATCAAGAATGTCCCCAAAGGCCTCACACACTCCTAGGTGAGACTTCTGGAGGATGACCGAGTTCTGGGGGCAAGGCTGCTCTGACTTCCCGTCAGGAAGTGGTACTGAGGTATGACGTGGAAGGGTGCACCTCCCTCTCTGGTTCCATCACAGGGGCAGTTGTCCTCTCCCCAGGTCCTTCCTTTGAGCCACTTCTGCCCAGAGCCGGCTGACTATGCAAAGCTGATACTGCTGTAACTGAGCCAAAATAAACCTTTCCTCCTCTACACTGTGGGTGCCAGGCATTGTGTCATAGGGACAAGGAAAGTGACATTCACTGCTGTTTCCTACAGCCAACAGTGGCTGCCATATGAAGGACGTTTATATACTTACGGAACCAACAACTTTTGGTGGCACCGACACCCACTTACTCAGCCATTACCTATGGTTCTCTCCTCTCTCCAAATATTGATTGATTGCTTACTTATTTTTGCAGTACCAGGGATTGAACTCAGGACCTCGTGCTTGCCAGGCAAGCACTTATTCCACTGTCCTATCTTCCTGGACCCCTAAAGGTTGTTTTTTTTTTTTAAAGCACACATCACATCATGTCCACCAGAGATTATGCTTTTAAATATCTCCCCATCATTCTCAAAATAAAAATCTGAGCTATGGGGCTGGGGAGATAGCTCCGAGGCACAAGTGCCTGCTGGGCAAGTGCAAGGTCGTGAGTTCGAACCCTGGTCCCACAAAAAAAAAAAAAATCTGAGCTATGACCATTGGCAAGACTGGGATCCATGTTTCTTAACCCCTCTTCTATAGTGGTCCTCCCTTCCCTTCCCACCTGTATTCCAGGCTCTTAAACTTTTCCCAGTTTGCTCTGATGCCAGGCTCTCTCTCATTCAAGGTGTTGTCACACACTCTTATGTCTCACCTTAATGTCACTTTCTTGGAAAGACCTTATACGAGGTAACGGAGAGTTCCCAACTACCTGATCTGTTTGTGTGCATTTTATCTGCACACAAACATCCAGTTCATGGGCTTCTAGTACATATTACACATTCCACATTGGGTAAAACTGGAGGATTTACTGGTCTAGTTGAGTCCTAGAGAATGCCTACAGTAAGGCTGATAGGAGGCCAGCAAGAAATAGTGGAAAAGCACAGGGGGTCCTGAGAGGGCCATCAAAGAACAAAGAGGTCAGAAAGAGGATGTTCAATGTCAACAATGTTTGGTCCCAGCAGGAAGTAAGGATATTGGTTCCAACTCCTTTCTACTATACATATCTTACTTCGTAAGACAGCTACTACTGTGGGACATGGCAGCTCTGTCATCCTAGCATCCTAGGGAGCTGAGGCAGGTGGATGGCAGGTTCTCACAAACTAAAGAGTAGTCGGGAAAGCTAAGCAACTCAGGGAGACCCTATTTCAAAATAAATAAAGGGGTTTGGATGTATGTCAAGCCAGGGCCTGGGTTCAACCCTCCGCACTGCCAACAAAATAAACCCAAAAACAAAATCCACTTAGGATTAAATACAATACACCATACGATATTAAGTTCTCCCACACACAGTAAGAATACTGGCTTCAATCCTCAGATGCCCCCCCCACATCCACCGAGAACTTAACAGTTCTTTTGCTCTTTTAGAGTCTCAACTATTCTAAATTTTTAGAGGCTCATTAATGCACCACCATTCCCAGAAACGCAGCATTTACATTGGCCAAAGGAAGAAGGCAAAACAGACCTAAGGATAAATGAAGATGGGCTGTGGTTACTCAATGTGGCAACGTCAACGTGATGAATTCAGCCAACTGAACCTCTACTCCAATGAGCTTAGAAGAAAAGTTTAAACTCAAGCTCACGGCTCCCGAGCGCTGCGGACTCAACGTTGTAACACCCGCCGTCTGCTGTAATGTCTGGGTCGGAGACCGACGGTGGTGCGAGTCACCCTCACCACCCCCTTGACCGAGGAGCCCCGGGAACCGAGCGGCGGGTTATTTGGCGTCTTCTTCACAGCACTCCGAGAGGTGCGGGCAGAGTACTGCAGCCGGCTGCCTGGGCGCGTCCCCGCAGGGCGGCGCCGTGACCTTGAAGGCTGGGCGCCGGGGACTCCGACCGCCAGGCTTCCCCGGCCGCGACCCCGCCGCCCTGACAGCGGAAGGCGCGCGGCGGAGTCCCAGCCTGAGCACTCGCGTCCCGCCGCGGCCCCTCCCGGCCGCCCTGGAAATGGCGGCGCTGCTCACCGGAGCCCGGGCAGGAGGCTGCAGGTGGTGGCCGGCCGCAGGAGGCCTCGGGCCGCGGCCGCTCCTTGGGCGCGCAGCACTTGCGCCGCCATCTTGCTCCGGAGCCCCGGCTCTCCCGCCCGCCTCGGCCCTGCGCCGCCGTGACGCCGCGACCCCTCCCCCGGCCGGGCACGGGGCAGACCCGCTGGTGGGCGGGGCGAGGGGCGGAGCCTGGCAGCGTGGGAGGGGGCATCGAACCTTACAGCCAAAATTGCATCTTACGTGCTTACGCTTCTAGGGCTCAGCTCTGACCTGGCAAATGTGTGGAACGAGGTGCGGCTTCCACGTGCAGGGCAAATCCACACGAAAGGCAAAGCACCGTGGCCATGGGAATCTAGGCCTAAGAACAGGGGGACTTGGATTTTGTAATTCGTACTGCCTAAATATACAGTGGTAGTGAATATACAGTGCTACGCGACTGTTTTGACACTCCACAATCTGGTTCTTGATCCTTTTTTTTTTCCCTAGGCTGGTCTTGAACTCAATATGTAGCCCAGACTGGCTTTGAACTCACAGCGGTCCTCCTGCTTCAGGCTCCCCCAAAGGGCTGGGTTTACAAAAGTGTGCCACCACGTGCAGCTTGGATGCATTTTTGATATTAAAATTTTGTCCTGCGACTTGTGGTTTTTTGGATAATCGATGCACAAGCGAGGACATGTCACTTGCCACCCATTCCAACCAAATGTGGTACTGGTCACCTCCCAGAACTAGTTAGCAAGTGCGTAGGTGATGCTGTACAATGGCACCTTGGTTCACAAACTCAAATTGTTCCACGATTTTGGAAAAGTTGGCCACCTTGTGCCAGGAAGCTGGCTGCTGTCATGTTTGTCAAAAATGTAGGGTTTGCTGACACAAACAAAATTTTGCTAAGTGCTTTTGTTTGCAAATAAGAGCATTGGTGCATGGAAGTACCACGTGTTACCATTTCAAAATCATAACCCTTTATGGTGACTCATGCCTGTTAAATCCCACATTGAGCAGGCTAGGGCAGGAGGAGGTTCCAGTCCAATCCAGGTACCTAGTGACTTAGGAAGATCATGTCTCTAAAAGTACGAAAGCACTGGGATGTGCCTTAGTGCAAAGGTCCTGGGTTCGATCCTTGGTAATGCAGACAGCCACAGACAAGAGACCGAGAGAAGGTCACATGCAAGCTTTACTCAGCTATCTTACCTAGGTACTACACTATTCTCATTCTTGCTCAGGCCAGCCTAGGCTGTCAGGCACAGGATGTGGAAGGGTGATTAGTTCATGTATGTCAGGTGTGAAGGGAACAGCACTGCATAAAGGGGTGGGGGTAGCTGTGAGGTGGAGGAAACGCCTGAAAAATTCTTAGCTCGGTTTTGAAGGTGCCAATCCCGAAAACAGGAATATTTCTGGCAGAAGCAACAAATTCAGCAAAGGCGAGGGGTTTGGATGAAAGGTGTGTCCCGCAGGGAGGTAAAGGCCCCACCCCCGCAACCAAGAAAACTTCAAGGGAACCTGGTGTGACAGCACAGGCCACTTTGCAGATGCTCATGGAGGCCAAATGAAAGCTGCTATCCACAAGTCAGCAATGGCTGGGAAACAACAGCCAGCACCCACAACTTAGGGAGATGAGGTTAATTTGGCTCAAGCTTCAGCTCGTGGTTAGTGTAGCTCCAGGGTAGGTCTGCAGGACAGAAATGCTCACCAAGGTGGACTGAGGCAGAGCAAGAGAAGGGCAGAAGGGGCAGGGAGGTAGGCGTGCAGGCCACGCCCAAGACCGCTTCCCAGCATCTCTGGTAATTATAAAGTGGTCCTTGACCCACTGATAATTAACACTCCCCAAGATCCAGTCACCTCCCCAAGTCCCCATCAACGAGTGTGAGGCTTTGGGGGAGGGACATGTAGACATAAACAGTAATAGAGTTGCAGAGACTACAAGAGTGGGGTAGAAATTGAAGACGTTAAATGGCAAGGGCTGGTGGGTGCAGAAGTTGGCAACAAGAACTTCCGAGGGAGTGGGGGGCCTTGGCCCTTAGAGCCCTTGGGATACAGCCAGAAGTGTAGAAGCTGCATTGAGAGTTCCCTATTTCAATTTACACACGCTTAATACCTCAAGGTATTAAGGTACTGCAAACCCAAAAGAGGAGGCAGAAGTGAGCACTTACTGGGACAGAAAGGACCTTTCCTGTCCTCCAGATTAGGAGGGGTCTTTTTAAGTTCGCATGAGACCCGTGTTCTTTTGCATAATTTCCTCATCTCTTCCACTTAAAAAAAAAAAAAGGTATGTATTTGGTATAGGGTCTTACCATGCAGCTGAGACTAATAGGGATGCTCCCAATCTTAGCCTCCCCAGAGCTGTGATTATAGGCATGTGCCACTGGCCTGGTCTCCACTGCTGGCTCTGTGTGTCCAGCATGACTGGGCCAGCCCTGCACAGCATACGGTAGCAGGAATCAAACTTGGGTCCTTGTGCTTGCCAGGCAGATACTTAGACCACTGAGCTATCTTCCCAGGCCCCTTCTGGTCTTTTTGATACAGGGTTTTTATATGCAGTTCATACTGGCCTTCAATTCACTACGTAACCTAGGCTGGTCTTGAACTCATAGATGCTCCTGCCTCAACTTTCGAATGTTGAGATCACAGGTGTGTGCCACCACACCTGGCTTGAATTGAATCAGGAATTGAACCTAGGACCTTACACTTTCCCCAGCCCTTTCTATTTTTCTGAGACGTGTTTTGCTAAATTTCCTAGTTTTGAGTTTATTGTCCTGCTTCAGCCTCCTGAATAGCTAGACATTTCTTTGCTAAGGTTTTTGTTTAGGGTGAGAGACTATCTCCCCCCCCCCCCAACTATCATTTGCTCTGAAACTTCATTAACCTAGTACTTCTTTTATGGGAGAGGGTTGAGAAGCATTTATTTCACATAAACTTAGCAACTTCCATTGGCCATGCTTGTGCACATGTAAATCCCAGCACTTAGGAGGTCAGCCTGAACTACACACTGCCTCATAAAAACCCCTAAATGAGGCAGGAGGATTATTGTGAATTTGAGGCTACTTTAGCCTACATAGTGAGTTCAAGGCAGGACTCAACTATATAATGAATCCTTATCTCAAAAAAATAAAATAAAACAAAATAAACGTAGCAACTTTCTGAAGCATTTTTACCCAAAGATTCCCAGAACTTCTGTTTTCCATGCTATGCCTTTCATTTTAGTATATTACAGTGTGTAAAATTTAAAACAAAAAAATTTTTGAGGGAAGATTCTGCTATGTAGTCCAGGCTGACCTTGAACTCACTATCTTCCTGACTCAGCCTCCTGAGCACTGGGATTACAGGTATGTACCACTGTGCCCTGAAGTCTTTTTTTTTTTTTTTTTTTGTCTTTTTGAGACAGGGTCTCACTATGCAGTCAGGCTGGCCTTGAACTAACTTCTGTAGCCCAAGCTGGTCCTGAACTCACACTGATCCTCCTGCCTCAGCCTCCCAAGTGCTGGGATTACAGGTGTGCACCACCACACCTGGCATCCTGCAGTCCTTTAAAACATTTTGGAGATGTCTTGGAGTCTGTCTCAGAGCTGGTGTACAGGTGTCCTGCCATTTGATGCGCACACCTCTTGGGGGACACTTCCAGGCTGAGGAGCACTACATAGCCACCTAGAAGAGACCTAGACACTACAAAGCTTCCCTCTCATTTCCTCAGCCTGGCACCACCCCAAGTTCAACTGTAAACATCAGCAGTCCAAGTTCACCTCTAAACCACAGCAAGGTCTGAGGATTAGGCTTGTCCAGTGCAGCCCATTCTCTACACTGCTATTCTTCAGCTTTCATTGAAATGCAAATCACAATTCTATTATCTTTGAGAACTTGCTCCACTATCAATTTATAGCCTATTCCTGGGTTCCACCTGCACTCTAGCAATTCCCTATGAGTTTCATTTTATGTTTTTTTTTTTTGTGGAACCAGGTTTCAAACTCACAACTTTGCACTTACCAGGCAGTCACTTGTGTCATGGAACTATGTTCCCAGCCCCACCCTATGGGTTTTAGAACCTCTGGTTATGCTCCACCCTGAGGATTTTACACACTTCCTTCTGTCTGGAATGCCTTTCCCACATCCATTTTTTTGCCAGCCTGGAAACACTGGTCATCTCTCCTGGGAAGCTAATCTCTCTCCTACCAACACATTATCTTGTTTGCCACAAACATGCCTATACACAACTCCCTACCAGGTGAGCACAGGACCAACGCCTGCAGAGATCACTGAAACTCTATTTACAATATGCACATTAGCTGAGGAGGGAACGCATCTCAAATCACTGTTTATACCAAAGGTTTTCTTCTCCTACTATAGAGGTCCTAAGATAAATTCAAGATACCTATGAATGAAAATAAAAGTAAGACAATACACCTGCTAAGATAGTGAGCGTATAAAATAATACAGATTGCTAGGCACGTTTAGTATGGTTGTGAAAATATGTTCACTGGAAAAGCAGAAAGATGACACAAACCTTTATGAAAAACTGTAACAAGTCCTTTACTATTTCATAAATGCCATAAGAGAATTTGACAGTTAGTAATGAAACTCAGAAATCTTTCCCTGTCTTCTTCCTGCCTTTCACTGTGTTGAAGAGACGTTGAGTTCTTCCAGAGCTTTACTGAGCTGAGTGGTTTCCGAACTGACTGGATTCTCCAGGTAGCTAGTTCCTGCACAGGGCTTTCCTGATATTGGATCTATTACTCTGCCCACTTTGAAGACAATCTCAGCCAGTTCATGTTTCACGTGCTTTGTGCGTGCAACAGGTAAAGCTTTGAGAAGTACGATATCTCCAACAGTGCATTGCTCGTGGGCATCGTGAGCAAAATAGGTTTTCCGCTTGTTAAAATACT
>PVJA010005601.1:0-53599 GCA_004027025.1 Myocastor coypus
GTGACTTCATTTGCAACACCAAAAGCATGATCTATTAAGCAATAATTTGGTAAACTGCACCACATTAAAATTAAAATCTTCCAGGGGCCAGCGAGATGGCTCAGCGGTCTAAAGTGTCTGCCAAGGAAAGTTCAGGCAAGTGCTGGGACCGCTCCTCAATCCCTGGCACCACATGCTGCACCACCCCACCCCAGGGTGGTTGAGCTGGCCATAACACAAACAAATAAATGAGGTTTAAGAAAAATAAAATAAAAAATCTTTAAAAAAATCTTCCAAACGTTTGTGGAAATGAAACTTGCTATGATTTAAACAACACATACAGGATACATATACTGAAAAATCACATAATGTGATTATAAATATGTATATTTTTATGTTTACATCAGTTAAAAGTAAGTTTAATTCAAATCTTAATAAGGCTGGAAGCTCATTGATTTTTTTTTTTTTGGAACAGACTAGGGTAGGCAAGACAATGGCTTTCCAAATATAGTTACATCCTGATTCTCAAGATGAATAAATTAATTAGATTGAATTAATAAACAAGTAAAATTAATAACTTCTGAGGGCGGGGAGATAGCTTAGTGGAATAAGTGCTTGCCTGGCAAGCACATGGTCCTGAGTTCAATCCCTGATTCCACACCACCCCCCTCAAAAAAAATTAATACTTTCTGCTCTCTACTTTCCTATTACCTTGTTTTGCAATTCTTTGTTTTTTTTTTTTTTTTTTTGGAACCAGAGATTGAACTCAGGACCTTGCACTTGCCAGGCAGTCACTTGTGCCTCTGAGGAACCTCCCCGGACTTTGTTCTGTAATTCTGTTTTACTTTTTTTTTCTTTTTAAGACACACACACACAAAAAAAATGTTTAAAAGAATGCTGGCCATAAACTTTGAGAAAACATTTGCAAGAGACATATCAGGTAAAGGCTTGTTATCCAAGATGTACAAATGAAAAAAATCTGCTTAAGAATGCAGGCAGTTAGAATGTGGGCCAAAATCTACCTTAGTCACTTTCTCCTTCACTGGGACAGAATACCCGAGTTTCCCAACTTAAAGGCAAAGAGGCTTATTTTGGCTTACAATAACAGTGCACGGTCAGCTTGTGGTAAGACGGTAGAGCTTGGCAAAGCTAGGCGGGAGAATAAGCATGAGCAGGTTCTAAATAATTCCCAGGGCTCCACCCATATGTGGGGGTCTCTAGAGTTCTTGGGATGCACAGAAGATGGGATGTCACTGAAAGCATGCTATGATGGCTTTTCCTCATGGCAGTCTGCCCTGCCTTCCCTGGAGTGTACTTTTATTTATTTATTTTTGTTTTATTTGTCCTCTCTTTTGCTTCCAATTTTGCCCTACACAGCCAGTTTCTCCCTTATCTTTCATTGTTAATTTTTAAATAAACTTTGTCACCATTTTTGTCTTATTGTGTTCAATTCTTTGTTCACAGTGAGAAGAACTTGGACACAAACACCCAAAGCCCCAGTAATATGTACTTAGCAAATATCTCCATTTCTAAAAGGAGATACCCAATAGCAAGCTGGCTCCACGATAGCAACAGCATGGCAGGGTCACAGCAGAGGAAACCTGCTCGCGCCATGATGGCTGGGAAGCAGAAAGGAAGGAAGAGCAAGGAGGGAGATGGAACTTCCCAGGTCCTCTGTGCTGAGTGACTCTCTGACCAGGTCCCATGTTCTAGCAGCAACTTAGCTATCAGTGGATTCATCCACAGGTGAGCAAAGTGCCCCGTGCTCTCAGCACCTTCCAAAAGCTACCTCTGACCATCTGAGGCTTTGGAAATAGATTGTCTTTATGAACCATAACATCCCACCACTGGCCCACTAAAGACTTATATCCATCTCATTATGCACGATGCATCTAGTATACCTCTAGGAGTTGCCAAAGCCTTAATAGTTTTAGCATTCCTGAAAATTATCAAGTCAAAGTTTCCTCTTGAGACTCAAGGTAAGCTCCTACCATCTGTAAAAATCAAAAAGAAAATTCAATACTCCCAGCGTACAATGGCAAAGGGTACACAGTCACATTCCAGAAGTCAGGAATGAGGAATGAAAAATTAGACAAAAGCAAGATGGAAACCCCACAGGACAAACACTGAAGCCTCAAGCTCCGTGTCCAGTGCTGGGAGCAAGTTGCAGAAAGGTACTAGATCCAAAGGGCTGTGGTAGCCTGACCTTTGTAGCCTTGTGGTTGCTGCCTACACAGTGTTACTGTCTCTCTCTCTCTCTGTCTTTTCTCTCTACTTCTACCTCTTTGTTTCTTTCTTTGTCTTTCTCTCTGTCTCTCTGTCTGTCTCTCATGTGTCCATATACATGTGGGGTGTGTGTGTGTGTGTGTGTGTACATGCGCTCCACTCGTTGCCTGAAGCTTTCCTCAGTAGACATTCCCTGTTTCTGATATCTTCAGTTTCTTGGGGTCTCTGCTGCGCTTCAGCTTTCACTCTTGTAGCTTCAGGTCTTGCCTTAGCAAGGGCCACACTGGATGACCTTGCAGGTCTTCTTCTAAACTCTGGATAAAGACTTGCACAGTGCCTATATTCTGCACACTTATAAAGCCAGCACCTTGTGCACGATGCTGAGCTCTGCCTTCAGCAAAAGCAGCACTAGTCAGGCTGCCTTGCTTCATGTCTTCAGAGGCCTCTCAATGCCTGGGTGCCTGAGCTCTGGGAACTAAATCCCAGGGAGACAGTTACCTAGGCAGCTGTTTTAAAGGAGGGCTCTCCAGAGCTCTCTTCTCAGAACTGGACCTTTTAAAAGAATTTGCTTTGCTCCTTTCCCCCCTGAACCAGTGAATAATGGGATTTCGTTGACTCCTGTGATGTCCTTCATTGTTCCCTTAGCCTTATTCTCAGTCACTTACTCAGGTCTCAGGACATAGGCAAAACGGAGATGAATTTTCTGCCAGAGGACAACATATCTGTACCACTTAAATCTGTCAAGAAATGAAAATTTCTCCTATTTAGATGATTCAAGGACAGACATTTGGTAATCCCAGCACTTGGGAGACTGAGGCAGGAGGATCAGTGTGAATCCAAGACCAGCCTGGGCTACAAAAGTGAGCTCAAGGCCAGCCTGATCTGTACAGTGAGACCTTGTCTCAAAAAGACTAAATAAATAAATAAATAAATAAATAAATAAATAAATAAATAAATCTTGTACTGTCTTGTTTAACTCAGTTAGTTTATTGTTTGTTTCTTCTTTAATCTCCTTGAAACTTTTATTAGTCAAATCTGTTTTCTGTTTAATAAAGTCCTCTTTAAGCTCAAAAGAAGAAAAAGGACAGACACTTCAATAAGGAATTACTAAGAAGTGTTGCTAGAATGGAAAGTCATTTCCACTACTTATCATAGAAAGTAGGAAAATGTCAGTTATACTCTTTCCCATGTATAAGGCAAATGCCTTGGGCTCTGTCTTTCACATGTTCCCGCCTCAGATTGGATCCAAAGGTGGTGAAGGAAAAACGAAGAGCTGACAGGCACTGACTCTGGCTCCAATCTGAGTTGGGGGAGTCTGAGAGGCCAATCTCGTGCCATTTACCTGGAATTAGGAAAGCGTATAATTGTCATTTTCTCTGCTCAGATGTCATAATTGATGCCATTAGTAGACAAATGAAGTCTTTCTGGTTCCCTGCTATGAATTCCACTAATATTTAAGGAAATTCCTCTTACTTTGGTGCCTTTTAGCTATAAATAGTAATGGACATTTGCACAGGGCAACCAGGGTCCCTGAATAGCTTTGTTATGCTGCTGACTAGAGAGAATATGATGAGCACAGGATGGAAGTCAACCACAACCCCAGAACTTGCACTCTGGAAAAAAGCACATGGCACATGTTCAGTTGTGTGGGAGACATTTTTTATTTTGCTTCAATAGCTGCTCCTATTTTAGTCTTAATCTTATCTAGTGGCAGAAACTTACTCTGATTTAACACTGCCCTTTCTTTCTGAGTTGTCACCTAAGCTCCAGGAGGCTTGCGTTGTGTCATGGCCTTGGAAAAGAACCTCTGGCTTTTGGTAATCACCTATGGGGCAGGAATCTACCAGGTACACAATGTTTCCTCTCCACACTGGTGCATGCTGTGCTGATGATCTCACTCCCATTTCTGACCTCTGGACCTCTCCAGGGTGGTTGTTTTTGCTTCTGTCAGGGACTGGGTTTACTTTTGATACTTGTCCTATCTCTGTTGGGGACCAAGTGATAATTCTAGGTGACTTCTTCAGGCCTGTTTTGGTTAATTTTCTCTCGTTGCTGGGACAAATACTTGACACCCAAAATGAAGGAAGGAAAGGTTTATGTAGCTCGCAGTTACCGGAAGTTTCGGTCCATACTGGGCTGGATCCAAGACAGAGAGGCACATGGCAGAGAGCAGCAGTTCACGGTGGCAGAACAGCAACAATGGCAACAGAGGTAATGGAACAACCAGGGCAGCAGAGCAAGAGCACTAGTCTGTCTCTCTGTCTCTCTTTACATTACATCAGGCTCTCTGCCTTAGCCTATCTGCCTCAGGCCACACCTATAATTTCCAGCAGTACTCAGACCCATAATCTCATCAGTACTAAAACACATAATCTCAGTGCCTCATGAGTCAAGTCTCAAACTCTAGAAGTCCCCACCCGCCCCGTGATTGCATGAGGCTTTGGGGAGACAACTAGACATAAACCATAACAAGACCCATCATCCAAGACACCCCGCAGAAGTTTCTCTGCTGGTTGTTTCCACTCAGGGCAGGATGAAATCCTGGAGGCTCATGCCCTTCAGGTTTCACTGGGAAAACAAGAACTGATCGTGTTGCATTTGGATCCCTTGAATCTGTCTGGATTCCTATCATTTTCCACTCCTGTGCCTGTTCCCAACCCTAACACACAGCCCTGTGCAGCCAGTTTCTTTGGCTTTTCAAATATTTTTCTGGTCCTGTTCTTCCATCGATGTGGAGATTTTTGTAAAGCTATGGTTGAACATGGGAAATACCAACTATGAGTCCTTCTGTATTCTTTGGAATCGTTTGTCATATGCTATTTCTGATCCCTGCTGCAGAGTAGGCACTAAAATCAAAAAGGTTTTTTTTTTCTCCCATCGCTGTGTCCTTCCTATGCTGAGGCAAAGTGCATTCAAATCCTTTCCAGGACAGTTGACTAGAAAGGTGAGAATGAGCCTGGTGGCCCAGGAGCAAAAATTAATATCTTAAAATATAATCTGCCACAGGGATATGATATGAAATGTTTTACTGAGAGCTTAGTTTTTAAAAATAAATTTTCAAGAACTTTGAGCTTCTATAGTTTATTCAATAAAGCAGTGATTAGATTGTGACACAGGGTTCAGAATGCACCACATAACTGACCACTGATGACATTCATCTACTTAAAGAGTACACATTCTTTTGTCTTAATGTACTGTATAAATGTAACTTTTGTTTACTGTTAAGATTAACTGCTATATAATGAAGTAAACCCTTTCCCTCTTGACTCCCATATAAATGGAAATATAGTATTTACTCTACTGTGTCTAGATTCTTTTGCTAAGCTTAAAAGTTGTGACATGCAATCAATTTGTTTTGAGCATTTTTTGTTACTGTGCAGAATTCCATTGTATATTTAGGCTAGAATTTATTTATTCTTTTCATGGCAGACATTTACCTAATTTATGGTTACTATGAAAAATTAGCTATAGACTGTTTTGTGTGTATCTCCTAGTAGAACACAAGTTTTCTTTATGTTTTCCTGGGTACACACTTAGGAAAGCAATTTCCAAATCAAAGAAAAGTTATATATTTATCATTTATACATTACCTATCATTTATATATACACTCACATTGTGTATAAAGTCTTGCTTGCTTGAACTCCTATCCAATAATATCATGAGTCTTTCCTATCTTTGTCTCTCTCTCTCTGTCTTTCTGTCCCTCCCATGCTACTGTACCAAGGATTGAATCTACAGCCAGATTTTTAAAAAGTTATTTTTATTACTTTTAATAAGAAATAACAATATGATAGTTTCAAAACATGTTAGTAGTACATTCACAATAATTGACACATTGCATATTGTTGTCCAGAAATGTTATTTTGAGATAGGTCTTCTTAAGTCACAAGTCCAGGTAGGGTTGAAACGTGTGATCTTGTATACATAGACTTACAGTATTTCTAAGATCTTTATTTTTTTAGTTTGCTTGTCTTTCCTTGGGCAAATGCCATGTTGTTTGAATCACTGAAGTGTAATGGAAAAATCTTGAAATTGCTAACTTAAATCCATCAGATTTGTGTTTTTATGCAGGATTTTTGTGTTTTAGTCCATTTGTATATAAAAACTATAAGTGTTCACAAAAAATGTACTGGAATTTCAATTTTCATTCTTTTGAACCTATAGATAAATTTGGGAAGAAATGACAATTTCACAATACTAAATAGTATAATTAAACTTAGCAATGTCAGTAGATAAGTCTGTTCGTGTAGTACCGTATCATCTGAGACCAAACACAGGGTCACCTTTCATTTCCAAACTTTGTATCTTTTTTTTCCTTGTCATAGTTGGTACTTCATCCAACATGATGTTCAATTTAAGGGGTAATAGTGGGTGTACTTGTCTGATTTCTTGGTATCAAGGAAAAATTCAATATTTTATCGTATACTTAACATTAGCTATACATACTTAAAAAGTACTCTATCAGATTTATTATATTTTGTTGTTGTTGCTGCTGAAATTTTAGAATGTATAGCTGGAATTTTGTCAAATGTTGAGGTAATCCTTTAATTTTTCTCCTATATACTATTTTATTATGTGTATGTTTATGTTATTATTGTTTTAGTTTGGCTTGGTTTTAGGTTTTGAGACTACATAGTCTGGGTTGATCTTGAACTCACTTTGTAGCCCTGGCTGACCTCATATTTGCGGGAATCCTCCTGCCTCAGGCTCCAGGGCTGGGATTAGAAGCATGTGCTACCATACCTGGAACCATATACTGTTAATTTGGTGAGTTATATCGAGGTCTGAGTAAATTTTTCAATTGTATATAACTTCATGGAGTCATAAAATATCCTCTTACTCATCTTTTGATTCAATTACTAATATGATTTTGTTAGGTGATTAAATTTTAAACCTTCCTTTTTTCTTTTTTCTTTTTTGTCTTTTTGAGACAGGGTCTCGCTATGCAGTTGAGGCTGGTCCTGCGCTCACTTTTGTAGCCCAGGCTGGTCTCGAACTCGCACCAATCCTCCTGCCTCAGCCTCCCAAGTGCTGGGATTACAGGCATGAGCCACCACGCCCAGCTAAACCTTCCTTTTTTCTAAAGCTAAGAAATTTCCCTAAATTACTTCTTTAGCTGTGTTCTACAAATTTTTAGATGACACATTTTTATTTCTTGATATTTTATTTTTATTGCTTGTATTGTGCTTACTTGTTTTATAGAGTAAGCACAGAGAAAAATTTTTAAGTGATACAAATACATATACAGTGAAAGATAAATTTCCTATCTGTACCACTTAAATCTGTCCAGAAATGAAAATTTCTCCAATTTAGATGATTTAAGGACAGACACTTTAATAAGGAATTACTATAGAAGTATCAATAAAATAAAAGTTCCAATGAGGGATGTTAAGTTGCCTGGAGGTGATTTATCATCAGAGGATGTCATTGCCTCCAGGTCCTAAGGAACACTAAGAAGCAGCAGAGTAAACCTGGCAAAAGAAGGGCTGGGGAGATAGCTCAACAGTCTAAGTGCCCACCTGGCAAGAGGAAGGACTTGGGTTCAATCCCCAGTATCACATGCTATGCTGGCCTCACCCTAGGCATGCCGTGATGGCCACTGAGACTTGGTGTGGTGGCACAAGCAGTGTAATCCCAGTCCTGTTTGACCAAAGCTCTGAACTTGGCCTATACTCTGTGACAGAGACTGGAAAGGGTATTGCTATGAGTCTGAGCTGCATAGTGAGACCCTGTCACAAGTTTTTTAAAAAAACAAGAAGCTGGGGCTGGGGAGATAGCTCCATGGCACAAGTGCCTGCCTGGCAAGTGCAAGGTCATGAGATCAAACTCCGGCCCCACCAAAAAAAAGAAGTTGGTTAGAGAGCATAGGGATGAGACCGTGTGGCTTGCCCATTTTGCTAACTGTCTTTTGTAAATAGAGACAGGCAGAGGCAAGATAGGAACTGGACAATTCAAGCAGATTTAGTGGCCAATCCGAGGGGGCCTCTCTGATCTAACAGAAGGATGTGTTTTCTTATAGGCTCGGAGAGCTTTTGAGAGTTTGGAAGAGGTGGAAGAGAAGACATTCCCAGGAGACTCAGCAGGGAACTACTGAGTTCCTTTTTTCAGTCATCTGATAATTTTGTCCAGGAAACTGAAGGTTAAATAAACAAGAGATTTAGCTCTGCTGAAATGGCAAGCTCTGGTCAAGAAAGCGATACCCTTTGCAGTCTCTGTCACAGAGTACAAGCCAAGTTCAGAGCTTTGGTCAAACAAGACTGACCTGCTCATCCGTAACACTGGGTTTCACGTCAGTGACTTGTGAAATTACTTTCTGTTTACGGAAAATAATGCTGATCTTCCACTTGGAGATGAGATGAAGTTTCTTTTGAAAATATATGTAGGTAAGTAAAAAACAAATCGCTTTAGAGGAAATTATGAAATAAATAGTAATCTAGGAGGCAGTGTGTTTCGAGGAGCAAAGCAACAGGTGGAGAGAAAGACTAAGTGTGAGCACACATCCTGCTACAGAGTGTTTAGTATTACGGATTCCAAACTTCCCCAGACAACAGCATTCTAAAGCCTTCTCTGCCTTTGATGCTGAAGCCATCTGTCTCCCAGCGAGACAAATCCATATTCGACTTTGAGATGCTATCATTTCCCTTTGGCTTTTCTTCCGGTGCAGAAACACACAGTGCGAACCCACAATCATAGTTGTTTAAACATTTTTATTGTTTCTTGTTTTGTTTTATTATAGGGCTTTAATAACAGAACAGTCTTTTACTTTTTCTTTCTCTTTTAGAAAAAAAAATATGCCCAACTTCTCTGTTCATACTCCAACAATACTTACACACAAACAAAAGCATTCCTCCTGTTTCTTATCCTTGTGAGACTACTTTTTGGAGATGAGTGGATGCGTGGGTTGCAAAGGAGCTTGGAAAGTTGCCCTTTGAGGTTCAAACACAGTAGGCCCAGGTAGGATGCCAGAAGAGGAGAGTCTTATTTAGTTCTTACTTTGTATATCTTGGTTGCCAAAGTATCTTCAGAAGCATCAAACAAAACAAAAAAGGCAAACCCAATTCTTAAACAGAATTCTAACTAGATAGAGACATGTATTAAGGAGTGAACATAGTAAGACGTTAATTGCGAATATAAGCTACAAGCCTAGGTATGTTTAGACTTCTTTCAAACTTTTATATGTGACTGAAAAGTCTTATAACAAGAAGTTAAGGAACAAAAATCCTTAAAAGTCCCATGGAGTATTTTCCACAGGAAGTACGTAGGAAATAGGAACTTTCAGTTCTTGACACAGCTGTGGTGGAAGGTCTGTTTGCATCTCTAAGCAGTGACCAGCTCATCTTGATAAGCCATGAAATGCTACTTGAGTTGCACATTTACAAAGCCTGTTTAGGATTTCAAAGCCCATTCAGACTCACAGTCACACTGACCCACCATCACCTGTGCCCACCAGGTGGGCGGATGGGCGGGTGTCACCACTGCTCTCATACTCCTTTTATGTAAAACAGGAAATTGAAGCTCCAAACAACTGACCACCGTGGGGGATGTTAGGCCTCTAACATCCAGTCCCTTGTGGATTTTTCTCTGCCTTTTCGTTTGTCTTTTTGCCTTTTTGAGACAGGGTCTCACTATTCAGTTCAGGCTGGCCTTGAGCTCACTTTTGTAGCCCAGGCTGGTCTCGAACACACCGATTCTCCTGTCTCAGCCTCCCAAGTGCTGGGATTACAGGAGTGCGCCACCACACCCGGCTATTTCTCTGCCTTTTCATTCCTTTTTTTTTTTTTTTTTTCAGAACTGGGATTCATTCATTCCCTTTTTATGGGGTGCTACTTTGAGTTATCAGGGAAACAAAGGGGATCTGATAAACAAATGCAAGGAATGGAGTCAGCTAAGGTGTGCGTGGTACAAAAGTGCTACAAGCATTTCTGTTCCCAAAGGTGGTGATATTTTTAAAAAAAAAACAAGTAGAGCAGTCGCTGAGCCTGTAACTGTGCAGCCTCAGACATTTGATAGAGGCTGTGCTGTGTAAAAGTGGAGAATAGATGGTCATTTAGCAAGGGCACAGTAGGCCAGTTGCTAGTCATGCCCTGTAAGCGACCAGCTTGCTTCTTGGTCCACACACAGAGCCAGCCTTGTTGAAACAAACCCATCAGTAAATTGCAAGCATAAGTTATTGATTCTAGTCACATTTACATGTTTACACTTCTGACAGAAAATGCATCTTTAAGCTAATGATATTTGTTATTATCCAGACCTAATCTGAATTTCCAAATCTTTTTAGTGCTGATTTGGCTTTTGGCAGATGTTCGTGGACTCAAGGGGGATTCAGTGTTATAAGAAACCAGAAAAAGTCAACTGGGAGTAGACAGTGCCCCATCCTCACGGGGATGCCCCCAAGTGATTCTCAGCAGATTTTGATTCCTTGTTATTGTTCAAAATGATTCTGGGCAGTGGACATTTATGTAACAACATAGCACTGTGGCATTCTAGCTTTCAAATTCTTGACTTCATAACCTGCAGAAATGGAAAGGTGATTTCAAGCCAGAGCATGGATGTTTAATTAGGAAAAAGATGATCAAAGTAGGTGGTGAAAGAATCAGGGATTTTAAAAAATAAAAATAAAAGGAAAGAAAGAAAGAAAGAAAGAAAGGGCTGGGGAGATAGCTGAGTAGGATAAGCATTTCACTGGCAAGCACAAGGTCCTGAGTTCATTCCCTGGTCCCACAATAAATAAATAAATAAACAAACAAACAAACAAAATCAGAGATTTGGAGGGGACCATCTCCTAAGTGTGTATATAAATCATTGTCTGCAGAGAGCCCATGCATCCTCAGGACACAAGTGTCTTGCTTTTTTGGACTGGCTGCTCTTGGGTGATGGGAAGAGAAACAGTCAGAAGATGGTGGTAATGTTCCCCTTACCTGTCACCTTGGTTCTCCAGGGATCCCAACCAGCTCCCCCAGACACAGGGACACACACCTTTAAATGGAAGAATTTTCTGACGATAAGAGTGGATCAGTAGTAGCTCACTTAGGTCAAAGCATGTGACGTCTGTCATGTTCAGATTCTAAATGCTCTGGACAATGAAAAAGTCTCCCAGTCTTCTGATCACCACCGCTGCCACTGGCACTGGTTGGGTGAATAATTCAAGGACTGCCAACATTTACAGAAAGCGAAACTGAAATCTAATGAGGCTTGCTTGTATTAAACCAATTTTTAAATGATAGTAATTAAGGGAGTTTTCATGTAAGAAAGGCTTTGTTTGGATTGCAGTGTTAAAAGCCACACCAGGAACAGGAGAGCTTTATGCACAGAGTATTCTCTCTTTGCTGCTTCAATATCACACTGGCCTGTGTTAGAGCAGTAAAAGCTAAAATAATGGCCTGGCCTGGAGTTTGCCCTACTCTACCACTGTCCTGTTGAGTTTACCTCGGAGAATGCCTTGTGCCAGGGCTGGGACGGCTCAGGCTGTCTGTAAACAGACAGCAGGCCATCTGCCCACTAGTCTTCCACCCAAACACAGCTGTTTGGCTCCATCCCAGATCTAGCCATCTGGAGGAAGAACAAAGACCGCCCCTCACCCTCCTCCTGGCTTCTAGGGGAGCCTGGGAAGTCTTGGCACTTTCTTGGCCCCAATAAAGTAAGGAAAATGGAAGAAGCAATATGATCTACTACTAGTGACAGGTAACTCCTGCTTGTGAAGATCAGTGATTCTTCATTCATTCTCCACATATGGGTTGAGCTCTTGCAAGTGTCAACCTGTGGATCAGACTCCTAAGATGCGAGAATGACAGGCAGCCCCCAGCTCCGGGAGTTCATCCTCTAGAGAAGAAGATAAACTGGTACATGGCAAAGCCATGACAAAAAGCTACTCTACCCAGAGAGGGGTCAGAGAAGTCATCTTGTAGTGGGTTACATGGGGCTGCACATTTTTAGACAAATCTAACTTGTCAGAAAATCAAATAGGTAAAGTCTGACTAGGAGTCAAGGGGCTAGGAGTAAGAAGAGAGGGTCATGAGAATGGAAGGGGGGACAGGCAAAGCAGCACTGTCAGGTCTTGATGCCCAAAGGAGAATAAGAGGGATACGGTGCAGGGTTGTGTGTGTGAAAGGTCCTCAGGCAGGGTAGTGCTGTAGAGAGATGCCTGAGGCAATAGATAAGAAGAAAAGTTGAAACAACAAACCCAATTAAGGGCAGTTCTAGGAACCCAAAAGGGAAATAATAATAGTTAAACAAAGTGCTGGAGAGGTTGAAGAGACAAATTTGAGGGAGTAGTCATTAGAAAAAGCATTGCTTTTAAATCTACCAGGTTAGTACCCAAATAATTCAAATGGGCTCTTTGCCAAGGAGGCCTGATTTTCGAAGCTCACTCCAATCCTTACAGTACTGCTGATGATTCTCATGGCAGTGAAGGCTCAAGGATACAGGGCGGGGGGAGATCTCCCTTCTGAAGTCCACTTACTGTCCTGGCTGTGCTCAGCTCTTGGGTATTTTGTGCCTGACTATAAGAAATCCAAGATGGAAATAAGTTAAGCCAAGTCAACTGAAGCCTCTTACCCTCCTCTGTCCTCTACAGGTGCAAAAGCTACCCAGAAGGCCTGATATGTCAGAGGTCAATAGAACATTAGTTTATGTCTTCAGTCCCAGGGGAAGAGGGCTGCTGTGGTTTGCACGTTTGTGCACCTTCCCAAATTTATGATGAAATTTAATCTCCAGTGCAACACTATGAAGAGGTGGAGCCTTTATAAGGTCATCAGATCAGGACAGCTCCTTCCTTGTGAACAGGACTGAGGCATTATGAAAGAGGCTTTACGCAGTACTTAGCCCTTTTTGTCTCATCTGCCAGGTGAGGAGATGATACGAAGCTGCCATCTTGGAAGCAGAGACCCACGTCTCACAAGACACTGAACTTGCCAACCTCTTAATCTTGGATTTCAAACCTGCAGAACTGTGAGGAATATTGTGTTTTTTGTTTTGTTTTGTTTTGTTTGTTTATAAACTACTTAAGTTTTTTTTTTTTTAATATATATTAGTAGGGATAGAATAAGGCAAAAGCCCTTTCTCTTCCAAAGCTCTCCACTCCTGGCCTCCTTCCAGTATGTAGAGTTCATCATTTCAAGAACTCTCCTTCTCTCTCTTAGAAAGGAATACTGTTAGTGACTTCAGGTAGATAAGGAAATAAATGCTAGTATAGACTCATCTTAGATTCATTCAGTGGATTCTTAGCAGCTACAAGTGAGACCAACACCTGACTATAACTCTGTTGCTACTCTAAGTTTCCCAAGCATTTTGTTATTTTTCTTTTTGCACATTTTGTCATTTTATGAAAATGAGACAGATGAAGAACTACAACAGACCTAGAAGGTAAATTAAACCTCTCCTTATAATGTTACCTACCTTGGGCTGGCCAATAGCTCAGCCCATTAAAGCACCTATAAGCAGGCGCAGGGGCCTGAAGTTGGATCCCCAAGCTTGCTGGGCCGTCTCTGCCCCAGGGTGCACTGAGGGGGTAGCTGAGCCTGGGTGCGGTGGTACGCCTGTGATCCCAGCTCTCGGGAGGCTGTAAACCGGAGGATCACTACGAGTCCAATCTAGTAGTGAGACCCTGAACACCCTGTAGACCCTTCTCTAAATAGTTAAAAAAAAAAAAAAGGAAAGAAAAAAATATAAAAACAAAACAAAATAATTTTACCTACTTTGTTGAATCTTTACATACTGTATATTTCCTTTAACTATCATACTGCTCCCCATACCTTTGCACAGTTAAATCACAATTAATTTATGACACATAAATAAAACTAAGTTACTGAAAGCTCACACCATTGTTTTCTTTTTCAGTGGTGAATCTTGATTTTGATTCGGATTTCTTCTTTTTCACTTTAATACATAAAAGTTTAAAAATTACAACTGCTAAAAATAATCACTGGTTGTTTTCCTACCCTCTTCAAGTTTTTTAAGCCCTGTGTCATTGTTGCTTCTAAGGAGAGGGGTTTGTGCTTTATAGGTTTCTTAAATATATATTTAAGTATCTTAGACACTTTTGGTTGTTAGTGTCAGATCATAAATAAGATTTAAAAAGACAAAATAGATTTAGTGCTTGATTCAGCCGATTTAGAATTTCATGCATATAGAAATCAAATCAGTTTTAGAAAATATGATCAATTGATACTATAGCCTTCAGAACATTGTTAGAGAGCCCAGGAATTATCATTTAGTGATGCAGAGAGGATTTTTCTTGTTATTATTCTCAATTTCAAAAGGACAGACTACTTTCGGAGCACCCATTTGATTGAAAGTTCACGTTGCCTTTTGGCCTCAACACGCTGATTCCCACAGCACTGATCTTCATGAAGTCCCCCACTTCCGGGAAGCTCAGGGTCCCCGTATGAGGCGATGCAGAAGTAACTGGCATGGAGGCGGCAAGAACGTCACGTTCCACATTCATGTTCTCCAAATGCTGCTGTTTCATTCTATGTGATCCAGCACACGCTGTGCTCCTCTGGAGGGTGTGGGGGGTGACTGCCCCCATTACGGCATTCCCCTCATCCCTCTCATCCCCCTGTCATTAGTGCTGTTACTGTAGTCCTTGAATCATGTCCTTCGAGCCAGAGAACCCCCAGCAGTCTACCCACAGACTCGTGTTGGACCAGAAGGAGAGGTCACATGACTTCCTTTCACTTTGTCTGGAAATTGCTCTGTCTAAAGATTTCACAGCATTTTTTTCACTTCATTTATTCCAGATCCTCCAAATCCCACTGTGTTCTCATGTTCAGAATCTCAGCAGATGGTCCTCTAAAAGGAAAAATATGTTGTGGTGCTCAACTTCGCTTTGCCTTATCCCTTGCTTACCTATCCTTGAAATCTTGTTCACATCCTACCTTCTTCTGAGCTTTTACATATAGTTATATTTTTGAAGTATAATAACTTCCTTACCACAAATATCTTCTTCTTTCTTGCTTGAAATATAAGCTCTTACCTTCCAGCAAATGCTGAGGTTCTCTAAAAGTCCTCTTTAATTTTCATTAAAGATATACTTTAAGAATTTCAACATCTACTTTTATGGGAAAATATACAAACATAGGATCAGCATATTTTAAAGGGAGGGTAGGCCTGTGAGAGGATTGGATGTAGCGTCTCAATTTTACGGATAGGAAACCAACAGTGCCAATGCAGAGTGCTCAAAGCCATGTTACAAGTGGGGTAGAATCAAAGCCAGAAGCAGTGAAGGCTACCTCAGTAGCCGAGTCTCCTCTGCCTCAGTTTCTTCAGGTCTAAAGTTCAAGGTGTAACGTAACTGTGGAGTGGAATACCTGGCTCACAGGAGTGGTAGGAAAGAAGCATGACTTAATATGTATGTGGACTGAGATAGGGCCTGGCCCAGAGTCAATGCTCCATAAATAGCAGCTTTTACTAACAAGAGTTCTAAAGCTTGGTAGTTATATAACATAGCCATTTCTTTTGAAATAATTATATATATAAAATATATGAGGCACTGTCTTTGCTGAGCTGGTCTACAGGAGGCAGAGGACAGTGGTTGAGGGAATAGGTCACTGTCAATAAGAAAGATCTACTGGAGCAGAGCACATACCATGGCCAAAGCCTGAGCTTAGATCCCTCACAGCACAATCTCATTCAGTTCTCACGGCTCTTCAAGATGGCCACAAATGGGGCCATGGAAGAAGCTCAGTGATACAAGCACCTACCAGGCAAACCAAGGTCCTGAGTTCAATCTCTGGTGCAGCAAACAAACAAACAAACAAACAAAAAGATGGTCGCCATGCTTTCCATTTCCAAGCAAAGGTATCAAATGTCAGAGAACTTAAGCAAGTTTTCTGAGATCATTTCACTAGTAAATGATATGCGATGAAGTGAAAATAAAACAGAGGAGGAAGAAGTATTACTTCAGGCTTGTTGGGGGCAAATGGCCTTGACTCAAGCATGGTTAGGCTTGTTAGAGGTGAGGCAGAGGGCAAGTTGAAACCAGGAGAGAGAAAGACTGGCAGCTGAGATAGTACTGGGATGATGGCTTTCCTATTGCTGCCTTGTCCTACAGAGTGCATGTAATTTCAAAACCATGAAGAGTGTGGTGGTGAGGAAGATGTGAAAAGGGGGGGCAGAGAGAAAGCGAATATATTTGATGTGTGATAGACTGCTCTGGCTCTTATGAGGGTCACAACAGATAATGTGGGGTCGCTGTAGTAGATAGGGTAGAAGACTACATGGTATAGGGGTCTTTAACAGTTCTCTCTTTTTTTTGTACAGAGTCTCACTACACAGCTCAGACTCATAGTGACTCTCCTGTTTCCTGCCTCACAAGTGCTGGAATTACAGTTGCACGCCACTGCACTCGGACTCCATCACCGGCTCAGCACGCTTGAGAGCTGAGCTGGTGCAGCAGGTGGGGCCAGGAACTGAACCCTGGCCCCTGTGCTTCCCTAAGCAAGTACTTAGTCTGCTGAGGTACACTGCTGGCCCTAACAATGGTCTTCTTATGTTGCTTTTTTTTTTGCGGTGCTGGGGATTGAATCCACGACCATGTGCATGATGCAAAATAAGAACTTTACTACTGAGCTACATCCTCAGCCCAATGTTTTTTGGTTTTTTTTTTTTTTTTTTTTTTTTTTTTTTTTTTTTTTTTTTTTTTTTTTTTTTTTTTTTTTTTTTTTTTTTTTTTTTTGCTTTTGATGAGACCCTCATTCACTGTTAGGATACAAAATCAATTTTAAACCTGCACAAGCTGAGCTAACCCAGAGAAGTGCATGATACATTATTCATTTAGTTTGAGTGACCACCATCTTGCTAATGAGGCAATCACCTGGCAGTACATGTTGGAAAAAAAAATTAGGAACTATTTTTTTCAATCACCTACAGGGATTTGGAAACAGAGAGAAAATGAGTGCACAAAGACACACATGTATTTATTTGTACAACATGTACCCATATGTGAGAGCCACTGTGCGACTCTCTTGAAGGACCACCACTTGCCTCTATTTTGGCTTTTCTTGACCCTAGTTCCATGCATTGATATGTATGGAGCTAGACAGGACTCTTCCTTTCCCCTTCAATGGCTTTAAGCCATGCATATCAGTTTGGCTGAGGTGCTGAGATGTAGCCTTGGAAGCAAAGATGGCAGAGCAGTGTTCCCCCAGGTACCCTGTAGCTGCCATGTGTGAGCTGAGGTGAAATAGGATGAAGAGCTGTGCTCCAAGCTGTTGACTGAGATAAAATCTTGAGGTAGAGGCTATGACTGCCCAGGGCTTGACAGATTATACATGAGAGATGAAACACTAACGCCAAAACATTTGATACTACCTCAATTGTGTTGTACAGATATAACATGATTTTCTTCTGCATATCCTTCTCTCTGCATAGTGCAGGGGTAATTTGGGGCCTCCTACCTAGCCTAGCTCATAGCACTCACTGACTTTTCTCAGTCAATCACCCTCAGCACACACCCTTCTTCATGAATTAATAAAGCCTGATTTTGCCCCTAGGTGGAGGCCTTTTGGTTCCAGCTAACCATCATGGTAATTGGACTTAGGACACCTTGGCTCCCCATAACTACTATGCTTTAGGGCCTGCGAGATAGCTCAGCAATCTAAAGCACCTGTGTAGGTAAGTTTAGGCAGGCACTGTTTCATCCCCTGCACCCCATGCCTCACCAGCTCCGCACTTAGGGTGACTGAGCCAGCCACACACACAAAAAACAAAAAACAAAAAACTGCTTTTGTGTCCTTATTCTCACCATGGGTTGCACTGGAAGTGGTAGGTTGGAAATGATTCACTAGAATTCCAGTAACTTTTCCTTGGGTTACAAACACAAGCTTTTTGGATCATAAGGACTGGAAATGGCTCTCTCTCTACACACACACACACACACACACACACACACACACACACAGTACTTACAGCATCAATGTTTTAGCAAGGACAAAAATAGAAAAATTTTGTTTTCTTTTTCCAGACTGAGTTTTCTTGGAAGCGCTCTCCAAGATGAAGGCCAGTGTTCAGGAAGTCTGTTCAGCAGTGCCCTTGGGATCAACATTTGCAGAGGGGAAAATCAAGACACAAACTAGGCCCAACATAGAGCTGAGAGTCTCCACCCACTCCAGGAGCACTGAATGTGAAACAACCCACCAGGAGCCACGTGGAGTCTATACTTCCATCACTGTCAATTGTTGGGTAAGAAGCCCCAAGGAAGCTTGTTCCTGGGAATCTGAGGCAAACCCTGAACTAGTCAATACCTGAAGGCTTTATGCTGCATGGCTGGCTAGCAATAGAAGCAAAAATCCTTCTTTTAAAAGAGTTCTATCAGGGCCAGGGAGATAGTTCTGTGGCACAAGAGCCTGCCTGGCAAGTACAAGGTCATGAGTTCGAACCCCAGTCCTGCCAAAAAACAAAACAAACAAAGAAGTCTGTGGCCCCACCTCCCAGACTACTATAAACTTCATCTTCAGTTATGTACATGGGCAGATCGTTTTTGTCTCTGGTTTTAACTTTATATCTGCAAAATGAGCTGCTTAAACCGCTAGAACAGCGGTTCTCAACCTGTGGGTTGTGACCTTGGTGGGGGTTGAACGAATACATAATGCATATCAGATATTTACATTCTGAATCACAACTGTAGCAAAATTACAGTTTTGAAGTAGCTATCAAAATTATTTTTTGGTTTGGGGTCACTGCAACATGAGGAACTGTATTGCGGGGTCACGGCATTAGAAAGGTTGAGAACCACTGCTCTAGAATTTCTTTTAGTTCTAAATATTAAATTTCACAAATCCAATTCCATTTTCATAGCCTAGCTTATACTTTGTCAAATGTAGAAAATAATGCCATATTTTATGTAAAAATAAATATGGTATGTAACATATGCGAGATTAAAATTACACATGCACACTCTACCTGAAAGTCTTCTTGTTCCTTCTGTCATATTAGGAGTTTGTCCTGAAAGCAAAAGCAAGAGGAAAAACCAGAGCAATTAGATAAGAACTGCATTCTTGTGTGGCTTCAGGAGCTATGAACATGGCTATACAATATGTCCCTGTAGTACAAAATATAAAAATAAACTTGTTTACTAAAGACTCTAGATGTTCCAGACTTTTCATCTAATAGTGAGAGTTCACTTCTTTCTCTCTTGAAATATGTTGATGAGGTCCAATCATAGGAACATTTAAGGGAAGAAAGCCCTCTTCTCCTTTCTTCCTTTATCAGCCATCCCACAGGATCTTCCACCTCCTCCCCTGCTAGATTTTTCAAGGCTCATGTGGGCATCTGCAGCACACAAGCAGATGGCAGTTTTCTTGATTCTGCTTGTTCTACTTTAACAGCTTCTTTACTAAATGCTCCTCAGAAGAGGATGTTGCAGGTGGGGTCAGCATGAGAAAAACAGCAGAATCAGGTCGTCTGAGAAGGGGCATGCCAAATACCAAGTAGCTGTGAAGACAGCTAAAAGGCAAGATTCAGTATGGAGACTTTAACGGTCTATCACTGAGTGAAATATGCAATATGATGAAACATCTCTAGGAAGTATGTCTCTGTATTTATTTAAGTTGTAGAAATGGACACCAATTTGCATGTAGGGGCTCATCAATAGGGAGAGTTTTGATGTCTAGTAGAGCTTGCTGTTCGTTTGACTGTGAACATATCTTTGTCTCATGGTGAGAATCTCAGGATGGTTCAACTTAGTTACTTGGTTACTAAGAGAAAATAGTTAAAAGAGACATGAATTGTGAATAAAGGAAGCTATTATAGGATTCTAGGATGAAGAAAGATCGAGTGGTCCACTGGTTTTTAAATGCCAGTCTGCAGGGTGAGAACAAGCTGGCTGCTTCTGAATCCCTGGGGAAGCTTGTTAAAAATAGATATCTGTAAAACTTATCCCCAGAAATTTGAATGTAGTACCAAATTCTCCTGCTTGATTCTGATACTGTTAGGTTTAGTAACTAAAGGAATAGTTAATATAGAAGATTTAGAAGGCTGGAATGTATCCATCATCCATATATATGGTTATTAAGCAATATATATATATTATATAGCACAATTTTGCACAGGGTCTATAGGTTTTACAGGGTCTCACAATGTAGATTGGACTTATAGTGATCCTCCTGTTTTCAGCCTCCCAAGCACTGGGGTTGCAGGCACCCGACGCCACGCCCAGTCTCGATCACTGTCTCAGTGCACCCCAGGGGTGGAGCCTCCACCGCAGGCTTGGAGATTCAGCTCCTGGCCCCTACATCTGCCTAAGCAGGTGCTTTAGTTCACTGAGCATTCTGGCTGACTCTAAGCACTGTCTTTGTATAAGTTGCTCAGTTCGGTTTCATGAGATCTATAGATACATGGAAGATATATTATAATATTTAATCTTGTCAACTTGACTAGCTTGAGACAGCCAGAAAGCTGGTCAAGCACACTTCTAGGTGTGTCTGTGAAGGACTTCAGAGGCAATTGGTGTGTGCATTATCAAAACTTGGATTGAGAAGCTTCTGGCTTCCCACTCTCCAGCCTGTGAGTGGCCATTATCGAGCAATTCAGTTTTTGACCATATAAGTGAAGCTAGTAAATTCTTATAATTATGTACATGTATGATTTTAAAAAATAGAGTGAATATTTAAATTAAAAGTTTTTAAAAAATTATCCGGGCATGGTGGCATACACCTGTAATCCCAGAACTGGAGAGGCTGAACCAGGAGGATCCCCATGTGTTCTTGGCCAACCTGGGCTACATAGTGAGTCGAAGGCCATCCTGAAATACAGAGGGAGACCTTGTCTCAAAAGAAAGGAAGAAAGAAAGAAGAGAAGAGAAGAGAAAAGAAAAGAAAAGAAAAGAAAAGAAAAGAAAAATAAAAGAAAATGATAGGATGAGTATGTTTGGAGAGGGGGACTTTGGGGGCCCTTTGCTGTAATTAAATTTTAAATTTCTATTTAATAATAACTCTATATTTTGGGCTGGCAAGATGCTTTAGTCGTCTAAAGCACCTGCTTAGGAAAGCTTAGGCAACTGCAGGGACCACAGTTCAATCCCCAGCACCACATGCTGCATCAGTCCCACTCCCAGGACAGGCTGAAGAAAAAAATAACTCTATATTTTGATTACATCTTTGTACAGAAGAGCAGAATCTAGGGATGTGAGGCCAGTGGAAACAGAGCTGAGTCTAGGCTACCTATCCAAGGACACCAGCCATCCTGAAAACAGAAACTTTTTTGATCAACCTATTCATTTTGCCCCTCTTGGAGAAACCTGACTGCCACACACAGGCTGCCTCAAATCTCTCTAAACATAGAGAACTGGACAGGCAAGCAGGGAAGTTGCAGACGGACAGAAATATTTGCCAACATGGGTTCATTATTCAATTAGATGGAGAGAAAAGAGTGGAAGTCTGATGCCTAGGGAAAATAAGTAGATGTTTTAAACCATGTAAGGAAAGAAGAGGGAGTGGGCTTGACGAATTTCCCAGGAATGGTTCTTATTTCAGATCTCCTAACTTTGATCAAGACAAACTGTTAAGTTTGTAAAAGAAGAACAAGCTCAATTAAAGTATCTATGTGGCACTTCTCACAGTGTATGGTACATGACAGTAAATATGGAAGATTTAAGAAGCCATGGACACAAGTGCCTGCCTTGCAAGTACAAGGTCATGAGTTCAAACACCGATCCCACAAAAAAAAAAATTTTTTTTAAGCCTCTTTTATTAAAGGAATCATTTTAAAAGACTTAAGTCTTTAATAATAAATCTAGAAAAAAGAAGAAGACAAATAGGGAACAATAGTCAGGTGTGGCAGGGCATGCCTGTAATCCCAGCATTTGGGAGGCTGAAGCAGGAGGATCGGTGCGAGTTTGAGACCAGCCTGGGCTACAAAAGTGAGCCCAAGGCCAGCCTGAATTGCATAGCAAGACTGTGTCTCAAAAAAAAAAAAAAAAAAAAAAAAAAAAAAAAAAAAAAAAAAAAAAAAAAAAAAGAAAGAAAGAAAGAAAAGAAAAAAGGAACAGTGACCAGATGGAAGGATAGAATTTTTTTAAAAGCTGGAGCAGCATCCTGACACCATTTTCTAGAAGCTGCCATTTTAAAAGTGGGTCAGCAGCCCATGAAATCTTGAATGACCTTATGACCGCTCAGAGCCCAGGTCTCCTCCACTGAAAGGCTGCTTTTACCTCTTGACAATAGGTAGATGATGAAAGAGACTATGGAGAAGGTACCTCTGCTTCCCCAACCTTTGGAATTCTGCAGAACTCATGTTTTGTTTGGAACTTCTGTTCACATTCTGCTGGTAAGAGCCAGTCACTTAGGCCATTCAGGCATAAGTGGGGATACGTGTAGAAGATGCTGGGAAGTGTAGTCGCTGGTGAAGCAGGGAAAATCAGGGTTGTCCAGGTCGAGAGGACTTCTGAGAATATGATGACGCATTCATGAAGAGCAGTCAGAAGTAAGGAGGCATGGCTTGAGAAAAAGTCAACATACAGATTTTCCCAAACAAATAATTTTTTTTAAAGGGGAAGAAAGATGTTGAACTTTAAAAGATGTTGAAGTATACGAAAAGGGAGAACACTGGAAGAATTATTTTTTAAAAAAATAGTGGTAGAAGCCTTGGGCTAAAAGAGAGAAATGATTGCAAATGAAAGGTATTGAGACCAACTATATGAAACTAATCCTCAGATACAGATTTGATTTTTGAGAGATATCACAAATATAACTGCCACAAATGATTCATGTACCATCTCATGCCAGCCAGGGGCCACATCTCCCAGCCTCCTACCTCCTAATCTCCTAGCCAGGAGATCATCTCTCACCCAAAGAATATGAGCAGAAGGATCTTGTAAAGGGTCAAGGGGTACAAAAACATATGTACTTTCCCCAGTCTTTCTCTACCTGCCAACTACTGAAAGACTTAAGATAAAGAAGAATCTGTTAGGCAGAAGCAGCCTGAACCTGAGTGGTCATGGGGAAAGTGATAAAATCTGCCATGGACTTCAGCATGTGGAAAAGAAGTCTGATAGATTTAGTTAGGAATCTGGGATTATAGGATTTATCTCTTTCAGCAGCTAACCTTACTTAACACATTGAAAGAGCCTCACAGGGGACAGAGGAAATGCAAGAATGAAGTTGATGACTCTTTTTAACTCCTGCATCTTACAAATAAGAATTCTAGGGTTGATAAATACAGATACCTCACATACCTCTTTAAGCAACTGCTGAGCTGAGGAATCCCATCCCCTTTCTATGCCAAGGCTTCTGGCTCCAGGCTTTTAGGTAACTCATTTATATTCTTCAAGGTCACCATCTGTCATCTTTTAAATGACTTTTACTCTAAATAAAAATAATATAGGCTAGGCAGGAGATTGGGTCTTTATTCTGACATTTGGGAAGATAGAAAAGTAAAATAAAAGTATTAAATAAACAGATGAAAACCTTTGTTGCAAAGAAGGGGAGATGCTGAGGTGGTTCTGTTTTGTGTCTAACCTTAGGGTTGCTAAAGAATCTGTTGCTAAGGGCATTGGCTAACGTGCTGATGGAGTTGTACTGGGCAAGCCTGTGCAGAGTTCAGTTTGGGAATAGGAGCTAGGAAGAGTTGAGTTGTTTGGCATAGAAATGTCATTAAGAAAGTTAGATGGCTTTCCAGTGGTAGTGCACTCACCTAGCGTGCATGAAGTCCTGGCTTTGACTCCCACTACCACCAAAACAAACAAAAGAAGTGGATGGAAAAGAAGTGACAGCAAGACCCTGACCTGAGATGCCAGGGATTCATGGGGTGAGGACATTTAGGATGATCAGGTGAAAGACAGTGAGCCAGTTTCATCCATAAAACACTAATGTTCAAGGTAAAGCTCCCTAAGCACCTATGTGCGACTCTCTTTTTCTTCCCAGATTCTCAGAGGAGGCTTTCACACCAGAGGCATTGCTACAGGAAATTTTTGAAGGTTGGTCAAGGAAGGGCTATGGTTCCACAAATGAGTCAATGAAACTGTGGAACAGGGACGTCATGTACAGGTGGGAGGAGACTCATAAACAGAATTGATCCAGGTGGAGCTGGAAATCATATCCAATCCACAAAGCATTCACTGAGTACCTGATATGTGCCCAACACTATTCTAGGGCATGAGGGCAATGCTTAGAGTAAACTAGGTCTCCGGGGGAAGTCAAAATCTTGTGCAGTGACAGGCAATAAAGAAAGGAACACATAAACAGAAGAAAAAGCACAGCAAAGGATGCAGTGGGGTTGGAGGTTCTATTGGGAATGGATAGCCGAATGGCTCTGAGCAGAGGTCACTGCAAGCCCTGTACGGTCAGGGGTCTACAGTGCCCTGTAGCGGGGGCTGGCTAGGCCTGAGAAAGAGTGACCCAGTGTGCAGGTAGGGGGTTCACAGACCAATCCTGTTAAGTCCCTTCTCCCCACGATGATGTAATGTTATTTCTCAGGAGACAATACACAAGCACCAAACCCTTCTTTGTATGCTATAGAGATATATTTGCTTCTGACAAGGATAAAATCAAGGTTGTCGGAGAAGAGCGAATTTGTGGATTCTGCTTCTGCTGAGTTCTAAGGTGAAGGCAGTGAATCACTGGTTTGAATCTCTTGATCTCTCGCTTCCCAGAGGCAGAAGAATAGAGCCTACTAGAAGAAGGATCTGAAGCCCCCTGGATGTCCAGGGGAAGGATGCGCTCCGCCCTCCAGCAGAGGACCGCCTCTCCTCCAGGGCTCCGGCTTGGCAGACCACGTGTCCTTGTCCTGACGGCCGTGCCAGGGCGCAGCTGCAGCCGCAGGAGGTGCTGAGCCCTGCGGCCAAGCGCCGGCAGCCGGAGGAAAGGAAAAGAAGTAGCTCCATCTAGTGTCCTTCGGAGACACGACCAAGGGCAAGGGGAAGATAAACCCTTTCCTTGAGGGTACTATACGTCTTCCATCAAGAAAAACAAATATTACTGAAAAAGCCTCAAGCTGCTAGGATTTAGGAAAATAGCATAGAATGCAAGCTGACTTCGCTGTTGGCTAGGAACAGAGTTGGGAATACGAGAAGAGTGAGCTGTCTTACGACCTTGCTCACCACGACAAAGATGCATGAACACCTCCTGTGTGTGTGTGTGTGTGTTTGGGGGTGCAGAGTCTACGTGGACTCGGGGTCCTTATGAATTCAAACTCTGCAGATTCGTCAGCCTCCAGAGCAATTGTAAGAGGTGCACAAACTCGGTCCTGTTCATGTATGGCTTTTGGACCATTTGTGCATGTATTTGAAATCGACGGGTTTATAGACTTTTCATATCTTCAACTTCAAGTAAATCGTGCCAAAGAGTTGTTCAAAGAAAAACAATTTATGCTCTTACCAACACTCTTTGAGGATTCTCCTCGCTCCTTACCATCTGCAAAAGGAGGTACTGTCATGGTCATTTTCATTTTGTCATTCTGGTGCTTATGGTAATGATATTCCACGGTGTTTTAATCTGCATTTTTCCTAACTACTTATGGAATTATTCTATCTCGATGTGTTCCTTGGCTGTTTGGACAACTTTCTTTGTGAATTACTTGTTCAAGAATATTGACAACCATTGAAGGTGTGTCTTAATTATTTGTGGTGGTTCTTTACATATTCTGGTTAAGAAACCTTGTTAGTTACACATGTTCTGATATGGTTTGTCATGGTGCTATAAACAGCTGAGCTCGATAGAAATATTATAGGCAAGGCCCTCAGAAGGAACCAGTAGGGAAGACAAGATACCTTACAACTGTAAAAGAGATAGGCAGCCCTTCCGTGGGCCAGACCTCAAGACAAAAAAATCAAACAGATGCTCACCTTTCTAAACATAAACATCCAGGATGGATAATCACCTTGAGGAAGCCAGGAAAGGTCACTAACCCAGTTCCCTACAGGAAATGCCCCTGTTCTATACTCATCTCTGCTTGCTACTTGACTCACTTCCCCATTTGGTCCTGGATTTAATCAATTTTACCTGAGTAATTGTGCTTGTAATCTTAGTGATTGACCATCATTTTGTCCCATTTCATGTGCAAGTTCCCATGTTTACCACCTTAGACCTGCCTCACCTCATACCTTTGCTGTATAAAACTCCCTAGAAGAGACAGCTTCCTGGGCAACCAACTCGGGTCCCCTTCTGTCCCTCTCTCAGACAGAAGCTTTCTTTCCCCAGTCAATATGTTCTGCTCTTAACCTCTTTTGTTTTTAAAAATTTTTTTTTTGGGGGGGGCGTTTAGAGAACACAAGCTCATCCCAGGTACCTTTCAGGCCGGGAGTCTCACTTCCCTATGTCAATGACTTGTTTTTTCAGTGTCCTAAAGGTGTCCCTAGCGGAATGCAGGCTTTTCCCCAGAGGAATTTCCCAGAACTGACCATTTGTTGGACAGACGATAGCAATCAAATTTTATGGTTTCCAACATATTTCCAGTTGTTTCATTTTTTGTGTTGGATTGAAGATTCCTTTCCCCCTATTATACAGTATGTTTGCTTTGGAATGACCTATGCTTTTATTCTTTCCCTTAGCTTGCCTCAATATTAAACTGTGCCAATTACTAGAACTAATATATCATCATCTGCTAGAAAGCAAGCCATCTCATCGTGCTCTTCAACAGAGTCCAGGCCACTCCAAGCCTTGGTATTTTCATATAAAATTTAGAATCATAGGGTTGTATTAAATCCTTAGGATAATGGAGAATTTTCATTTTCATAATACTAAATACACAATCAAGGAATATGGCATGTCTTCTATTAAGATGTTTAATTTTGGACATCTTTCTTAGCTTTATTTCTAGGTATTTGATATCTGATTCTTCTATAAATAATTTCTTTTTAAAACAATATAACTATTTCAAAATAATGTTAGGTTTATAGATCAACTGAGAGGAGAACCAGAGGTTTGCCATGTACCTTACACACACACACACACACACACACACACACACACACACACGGTCTACTCCATTACCCCATAAGCCTCATGAGAGTGATAGAGCTGTCATATCATTTACCCATCACTATAACCTAATCTGCAGTTTACACCACAACTCACTGCTGGTGTATATTTTATAAGTTTTAACAAGTGTGCTGACGTGTATCCAGTGCGACATCATTCAGAGCATTTTCTCTGCCTTAGAAAGCCTCTGTGTGGTGTGTGTTCATGCCTCCTCCATCCTTCCAGCTTCTGACAGCTTCTCATCCTTCTACTGTCTTCATAGCTTTTCCCTCTGCAGAATGTCCTATAATTACAACATAAATGAGCCACTTTCATGTAACAATACAGATTTACAGCTTTGCCATGTATTTCCATGACGTGGTAGTTCCTTTCTTTTTAGTGCTGAGTACTATTCCTAAATCTGATGGAGCACAGTTTCCTTTTTTATTCACTTACTAAAGGATAGTATTTTTTTTAATTTTGGTAGTTATGCATAAAGCTTCTATAAATATCCATGCACTGGTGAAAGAGAAAAACTGTACAAGAGAAATTGTTCTTTTTAAAACTTTGTTCCTTGAACCTGTGGAGCTCTGTAACTGCTTCAGGGCTTTGTAGTTACTTTCTTAACTTCTATAACCAAACATGCAGGATGCCTGATTGTACCATTGCGCCAAGCTTCATGAACTGAAGATCATTCATCTAGCCTTGTCACTGATGAGCTCGCCCCGATAGCCAATCAGAAGAACTGCCAGGCTGTGCTATCTCGCCTTTGTGACATCTCCTGCCTGGGCATCATATAAAAGCCCTAGACCACAAGAGACTGGGCCTGATCTTCTGGGAATGAGCCAGCCAGTGCCTGTCTTTATGCAGATCCATCTCAGATTTCTCCTTCTGTTTTGCTGACCTCTGTACCCTTTTGCTGATATATCACTGTCTTCATTACTGTAATTATATAATGAGTCCTGAGGTCTGGCAGTGTTAGTGCTTCCACTTTGTTCTTATTGTGTTGTCTATTCTGGGTGTTTTGCTTCTCCCTATAATTCTTAAAATCAATTTACTGATAACCAGGAAAAAAACCCTTAGAGATTTTCATTGGGATTGCATCAAATCCACAGCTAAATTTGGGGAGAACAGGTATCTTAACAGTATAGATATTTCCCATCAATAAATATGGTATATCTTCCTGTTTACCTTTTTACTTCTTTCATCAAAATTTTGTAGCTTTTCTAAATAGTTCCCCCACAGATTTTGTTAGATTATTATGTATTATTTTTTTCTAAGGAAGTGCTAACATAGATAGTATTGTGTTTTTAATTTTTAGTTTTACTTACACATTGCTAATATGCAGGAAAGTGATATTTTGGCACTTCATGTCCTTTGCCTCTGTGAGCTTACAGTAAGCCCTCTTGCAGTAGTGTTTCATGGCTCTTTCAGATTTTCTACATAGTCATGTGATCTATAAACAATGACAGTTGAATTTCTTTCTTCTCCATCAGTTTACCTTTATTTTCTCTTCTTGTCGTATTGTATTAGCTAGAACTCCTATTATTATACTGATACGGTAGTATTGTATTACCCCTGACCTCAGCAAGAAAAATTCTAGTTTCTTATTGTTTTATTTTCATTTTTTTTTTTTCTGTATTTAGGACAGGGTCTATAGGGTCTCACAGCACAGATTGGACTCATAGTGATCCTCCTGCTTTCAGCCTCCCAAATGCTGTGATTATAGGCATGTGTCACCACACCCAGTCTCAACTGCAGTCTCACAGCGCTCCACAGGGCTGGATCAAACCCCTGCCATAGTATTGTGCCAAAGCAAGTGCTTTAGTCCACTGAGCTATCAGGCTGGCCCGAAAATTTCTAGTTTCTTACCATTAAATATAATGTCCTAATTTACTAAGAATTTTTATCATAAATATGGATCAGATTTTGACAAATTCTCTTTCCTGTATCAATTGATATGTGATGGAGTTTTCCTTTGTTTAGCTTGTTTATATAATTAATTATGTTAATTGCTTTTAATGGTAATCCAACTTTCTATACCTGGACTAAATCCTACTTGCTTATGATGCATAATTCTTTTATTTCAGGACTTTTGTTTATTTATTTATTTTTATGGCTGGCTCAGCCTGCCCTGAGAGCAGGGCTGGCACAGCACGTGGTGCCAGGGATGGAACCGCGGTCTCTGAAGCCACCCAAGCTTTCCCAAGCAGGCGCTTTAGACCACTGAGCCATCCCACTGGGCCCCCATAATTCTTTTATATATTATTAAATTGAATTTGTTAATAGTTGGTTGAAGTTTTGTATCTGTTCATGAGAAACACTGACTTACAGGTACTTTTCTCATAATGTCCTCACGTTGGAACTAGAGCATTGCTGACTTCATAGAATTAGTTACAAGGTAATCTCTATGTCTGCAACAGATTATACGTAATTGGTATAATTTCTTCTCTTCTTTGGCAGTATTGGGGATTGAAACCAAGATCCCCAAACCTTTTCATTTATTTTGATACAGGACCTTGCTAGCTCACTGAGCTGCTGAGGCTGGGCACGCACTTGCAGCCCCGCTGCCATGGGGGCCCACAGGGCTCAGGTTACATATGTGTGCTACCCTCCCCAGCATCCTTACGTTTTTGATAGAATTAACCAGACAATCACCTGAACCTGGTGTATACTGTTTTGGAAATTACTAGTTGTTTTTTTTTTTTTTTGTTTTGTTTTTTTGTTTTTTTTTACCTGAGTTCTTTAACATGTATAATTCTATTAACAATGCTTATTTTTTTTATTGTGTTTGCTTTGGCAGGTTGTCTTTCATTGAATTGCTTTGTACAGTAGGTTATCAAATTTGTGGACAGAGTTGTTCAGAAAATCACTTTATCATCTTTTTAACATTTGTGAGGTGTAGAGGCTTATCCATCCTTTCATTTCTAATATTAACAATTTATGCATCTTTCACTTCTTAGCTAAATTGCTAGCATTTATTAATTTTATTGGTCTTTTCATTTAACTACTTTTTGGTTTCATTGACTTTATTATGGAGTTATCCATCTTTAATTTAATGAATTTCTCATCCTTTTTGCATTACTTCATTCCTCCTGCTTGTTGTGGATTTAATTTACTGTTCTTTATCTAGTTTCCAAAGGTAGGTTATTTATTTTGGATATTTCTTCTTTCCTAATATATGCATCCAAGGCTATGTTTCCTATATATGTGTTGCTTTTACTGCATTCTATAGATTTGTTAAATTACGCTTTCATTTTCACATGGTTCAAATACATTTAAATTTGCCTTGAGATTTCTTCTTCAATCCATCTGTCATTTAGTTAACACATTGCTATTTTTCTTTTTCCAGGACCAGGATTCAAACTCATGACCCTGCGCTTGCCAGGCAGGCACTTGTGCCACAGAGTTACCTCCCTGGCCCTGTACACATTGCTGTTAATCCTCAAAATGCTTCACTTTACTTGTAATATACTTATCCCATTGTTCTTGGAAATGTGACTTTTACTGTAAGAGAATGTTAACATACATTATGTTTTATCACTATTTCTACACTTATAACAGCACCCCTCCCCATTTCCACCCCACACCCAGGCCACAGAGATAATGCATTGGTCTAAATGTCTTCTTAGGCAAGCCCAAGGACCAGGGTTCAATCCCTGGTACCGCATGCTACATGGGCTCTGTCCCCAGGTATGCAAGCCAGCCACCAAGACTAGGAGTAGTGATGCACCCCCATAATCCCAGACAGAGACACGAAGATCACTACAAATATAAGCTGCATAGTGAGGCCTTTTACCAAATACATAAAATTTTAAAAAAATCTCTTCTACATTTACAACTTCTACAATTACATTTTTTAAATATTTTAACTAGTATCATGTCCTTTAGTATAATAAAAAAAAAATTATTTAAAAATTAATTGTATTGTTTTGTTTTTGTTTTTGGTACAGGGGATTGAATTCAGGACCTTGTGCTTGCCAAGCAGGCACTTAAGCCACTGAGCCATCTCCCTGGCACCAATTCATTGTACTTTTACCACTTCTTGTAATTTACAATTCACAAATAGCACTACAACACTATGCCAATTGATAATATAAATATCTTATAGTAGTAAAATACTTGTAATCATGTTTTATTTATGTATAAACATGTTAATTAAGTACATTGTACTGACTTTGCACAATGAGTAATTAATTGATAAGAAAAATAAAACAGAAAATTAAAAAATTATTAAAAACAAGTTTCTATCTTACCTTCATTTTTTTCCTTCTTTAATGCCTACTTTAAATAGGCACCAATTTGACCTATACTACTTTTCTCTCCCTGAAGAACTTCTGTTTGCGTGGTAGGTGTAGCAGCAACAAATTGCCTTAATTTCAGTTAGCCTTATCTTTCACTTCTCAATTCCAATATATCCGCCATATGGAATCTGTGTCTGATGTTTGTTCTGTGTTTTTAAAACTGTGCGTGAGTGTACATGTGTGCCTCTGTGTGTTAAACTTCCAGCGTGCCTCGTCAGTTAGCTTTTTTTTTTTTCTTGATAGCTAGACATGGTGTTCTGGATAAAAGGAACCTGGTGCTGACTTTCATGGAGCTTTCTGCTTGTAAGTTTCATTCCAGTTAGTAACAATTTTCTTTAGTCGCCTGTCTCTCTCCAATTTTGTGTTTGTCTTGTGATTTTATTTATATGACAGATCTAAAAAGAACTGCTGATTTTTTTAGGTTTGTTCAGCCTTTTATCTGTTAAGATACAGTATTTTCAATCTATTTATATACCAACATGAAAACCAGACATTTGGGTTTTTTGTTTTGTTTTATGTATTTGGTCCTTGGTCTCATTACACAGCTTGGGCTCAGCGGACCCCTTTTTGCAATCTTCCCAGAGCTGGGATTGTGGGTGTGGGTCACCATTCCTAGATTCGGTCACCAGCTCAGCACATGGGCATTAGGTTTTTTTTTTTTTTTTTTTTAAGTGATTTAACAAAATTTTCAACTCAAATATTTATTGTAGTCTTTTTTGTTTGTTTGTTTTGGTACTGGGGATTGAACTCAGGACCCTGCACTTGCCAGGCAAGCACTTATTCTACTGAGCTATTTCCCCAGCCCTCAAATATTTATTGTATTGTAGTTATTGTAATTGATAGAGGTATTTGATTGCCTTTACTATTATTATTTTTGTCTCTTTCACCCGTACTATTCTCTTTCTTGACTTCATTTGAATTAATGGAATATTCAGTAATAAACTGAACTTTTGGTTCTGCTTTTGTTTGGGTTTTTCTGTGTATTTAGATTTTGCTTGGTATCTCTCTGAATATGTATTTTCCCTGTTTGGGGTTCATTTGGATTCTTGAGTGGATTAATCTACTTTAAAATTTTTGCATATGGGCCCGGCGGGATGGTTCAGTGGTCTAAAGTGCCTGCCTGCTTGGGAAAGCTTGGGCAGCTTCAGGGACCGCGGTTCGATCTCCGGCACCACATGCTGCACCAGCCCTGCCCTCAGGGAAGGCTGAGCCAGCCATAAAAATGAGTGAATAAACAAACAAAGGTTCTGAAACAAGAAAAAATAAATAAATAAAATTTAAAAAAAATTTTTTTTAAATTTTGCATAATTGGTAACCATTATCTTTTCAAGTATTGCTCCCACACTGTTTTCTCTTTCTCCCTATCTCTGACTTACCGAAGCAGGTTTTTCCACATGTTCTCTGTATTATTTACATCCATCTCTCTCCGTTCTTTGTTCTGCTTCTGTGATTTTCTTCTGACTTATCCCCAGTGCACTCATTGTTTCAACTGTAAATGTAAGTTCCAATCCGTGTTCTTGTCTGTCCTACCCACTGATTAGTCCACAGATCCTGCGCTGTCTAGGGTTGGTCATTTCAGCAAGCAAAGCACAGCTTACTGTCAACAGTCTCATCTGCTATGGGACCACTTAGCTTTGTTTATCTGCATGCTCTATCACACATAAAAGAACAAAAGCAATTTTAAAAGGTGAAGGAGACTTGGATTAAGTCTACACATTTTGAGGGTCATGCTTAATGCTTAGGAAACATCTAACAGTAGTGTTTACTTTATTTATTTATTTGTTTGCTTGTTTGTTTACTTATTTATTTATTTTTTGTGGAACCAGGGATCAAACTCAGGACCTTGCACTTACCAGGCAGGCACTTGTGCCCCTGAGCTATCTCCCTGGCCATACATTATTATTGATTGTCCCTGGTGAGAATTTAGAAGTCTGTGCTTGTGTGTAACTTACATTTAAACCAGGGACCATCCATTTTCCTATGTGATGTATTCCCTGAATTTGACTATCTTGATGAAAGGAAAATGAAAGAGAAGTCACATACATTTTACATTTATTTTTTATTTATTTTACTTTTTTGTGGTACTGGGGATTGAATAAATGTCAGGCAAGCACTTATTCTACTGAGCTATCTCCCCAGCCCTATATTTTACATTTAGATAAAATAAAACCTATAGTTCAAAATAAAACAATTCCTAGGACAAATGAGTGAAATGAATGTCATAGGATACAAGATGAACATATAAAAGCCCATTAATATACTACTATAACACTTCTGTCCACAAACAATTTGGCTCATAAGCAGAAGTGTTTGTCAAAATTTTGCTTTTATTTTCAAACTCCATATGAGGTGGTCAACAGAGCCATGGCCATCTCCCCCCCCCCCCACCCGCCTCATGAATACAGCTGCAGTCATTTCCCCAGAATTTGGGAACGAATTAAGCTTGTCAACGGAGGTAACACTGTATGGTCCAATAGCAGGAACCAAAAATGTTTTAAAATACTATTTATAATATCTAACAAAAATAGAAATAAGTCTAATAAAATATGTACCTGGCTTGTATGCTGAGGATGAAATATGCTGATAAAAGAAATTAAAGGTCTTAAAAAAGAAAAGATGAGCTGGTGGTACATCCTATAAACTCAGCATTTGAGAGGCAGACGCAGAACTGCTGTGAGTTTGAAGCCACCTGGGCAATATATTGAATTAAATGTCATCTTAGAGTACGTAAGAGATCCTATCACAAGGAAAAAAGAACAGAAGAAAGAGAGAGAAAGGAAAGAAGGAAGGAAGGAAGGAAGGAAAAGAGGAAGGCAAGAAGCAGGAGCATGTGCTATGTTTATGGACTGGAGCGCCACATCGGCATAGTAAAGATATCAATTCTCCCCAAGGGCAGCATAACTTTTTTAAATGAATACATTTTGGTTACAGATTTTTGTTTTCCTTCCTTCAAAAAACTCTTCATAAGACATTCCAGTAAGTAACAAATTGGGGATGCTTTATAAGTCTAGTTTTCAGAACTCCATGACGGGGACTCTGAATTGAAATATCTGCAAAGCCACCTAACCAAAGAAGGGGAAAAAAATCAGAAATTGAGGCTAGGATAGAAAGTAGTCAATGCAATCATTCTGAAAGTAGGATTTTTCTCAAAGTATTTGCTATTACTGATTTAAGTAAACAAATTAAGTCAGAGCAGCTGGCTAGGCTTACACAAGCAGTACTGCTAGTGGAGAGAAGGGACGCTCCTTGGGGCAATAAATAACAGTGAGGGTAAGAAAGAAGAGATTCGAAACACTCAAAATATAAGGCGAAGGGAAGAGGCTGTAAATCTGAAGCTCAAAAGATCCTAAGAGGTAGTCTTTGATAAAATTACAAGGCATTTTAACCTGTTGCCCACCACAGGGCCATAGCCGCTCTCTTTAAGATTTCCATGAGTCTCTGAATAACATTTGTGGAGGTGAAAAAGACCCCCACAGAGTGCAGGACTATTTGACAATGGGCATTTACCATACAAGCCTTAAAGGGAAAATATCCTGTTTCAGCAATATAATTGCTGCCTAATTGTCTTGTCTTTTGTTACTGAGTAAACAAAACACAAGCTGTTTGTTTTCAAATGTTCTTTAGTGTTCTAGTGCTATTTGCATTACTTCCAAAGAGATATCTGGATAAAGATAAAGGTGGAAAAATCTAGAGCTTTGGCAATGGACAGGACTGAGCTAGGGTTAACTGCCTCAGCACTCACCAGAATAATGTTTCCCCTACCCTAAGCTGGATCTTTCAGATGGAGGCAGTGAGAACTTCCAGAACTACCCTAAAAAGTAAAACCCTGTATGAAAAAGCTTACAGCAGGGTCAGCATATTTTTGGCATGTAGTCATTGATACATATTCTTAGTATTACTTTAATTTAGTGAAGTTTCAGTATAACATTAGACACTATCAAATATCACTTTGTGTGCTTTGAATCTTCCCAGGCCATAGGTCCAAAAGAGACTGATTATTGATATGCAAAGATAACACCTCTGCATAAAGCTAACCTCTTAAATGGATCCCAAGGATCCTGTAACATTTATTCTAAGACAAAGTATAAAGCTTGCTATTAGAAAATTGTGTTAAGATGGCAGAAAAATATACTGTAGAAACTTACTTGCAGGATATTAAATTTTATTTATCATTGATATAATCATAAAATAATTAGTAAATTTGTCTAGATATTGTAAGAAATTACAGTAAAAGTCATATTTTTTTTGCCTCAGAAACCCAGGCTTAAGAAACCTCTTAAAATTTCAGAAATCACCATAGTGCCATGGTCATTTAATGTTTCATGAGTTCACTGGATATTGCCCAATTTTTAATAGATTAAATTACATTTTATTTCTACAATTCTTTAAAGCTGAAAAAAAGGAATACATATCTTGGGACAAGTAAGGTTGTCTCACCCTCAAGTTCAATATTATACTTCTGGGCATTCATCTGCCACTCACGCAGGGATGCCCTTTTCTTACTCAAAGCCCAAATTTCCCCCTCTGAGGCCCTTGTTCATTCACTTTGTTATTACGACTTCTCAGATTCCTGAGTGGTAAGAGAGCCCAGTGAACCCTGGGAACATTTGGCCTTAGTCAGTTGGCTTGTCAGATTCCAGTGACAATGGAAACATTTTATACTATGATTTTAAAAAGAGAACAGCAGGGAAAGTTTAGAAAGAACAAGTTCTCAGAGAAACTCAGGGAAATCAAATTAGCTAGGAAGATTTAATTTTCACAAAAATATTGCCTTTACCCTGAGTTCTTTCTGAGGTCTGCTCTATAAATGAACTATGTCTGTGGAAGAAAGTGCGGTGGAATTTGACTACAGAAAGTTTGTTATTCTTAAAAGTTAAGGAAATAAATCATGGCTCCAGCTCTTTTTTCATAATCATAAATAGTGATGATCCAGACGCAAAACTTTATAGTGGAAGAACTCTTAGAGATTATAAAACCCAATCATTTATTGAGGATGAAATTAAAGCCCAAAGATATCTTGGGATTTTTCTTATGATGACAGAATTCTTTAGCATGAGCTTCAGATGGGCCCAGGACTCCCCTCACAATCCAGACTCATCATCCCACCACCACAGCCACCTTGGCTCATCCCATATTTTCGTTTTGTTTCATTTCTTTTTGTTTCTTTTCTTTCTTTCTTTCTTTCTTTCTTTCTTTCTTTCTTTCTTTCTTTCTTTCTTCCTTCCTTCCTTCCTTCCTTCCTTCCTTCCTTCCTTCCTTCCTTTCTTTCTTTCTTTCTTTTTTGGCAGGACTGGGGTTCAAACTTACAACCTTGCACTTGCCAGGCAGGTACTTGTGCCACAGAGCTATCTCTCCAGTCCCCCTCACCCCATATTTTCAAATACGACTTTTAATAGTAACCCCATCTTGCTGGGCATGGTGGCGCACACCTGTAATCTCAGCATTTGGGAGGCTGAGGCAGGAGGATCAGTGTGAGTTTGAGACCAGCCTGGGCTACCAAAGTGAGCTCATGGCCAGCTTGAACTGCATAGCAAGAGTCTGTCTCAAAATGACCAAAATAAATAAATAAATAAATAAATAAATAAATAGTAACTTCATCTTGTTCTGCCAGTGAGAACCTTATTGGGATTCATGATATGGCACTCAGAAATATGACAACAGAAGGCCAGAGTATGCCATCCAAAAAATATATTTCTCTGGCATAGTTGGAGCTTATCCTAGGAAACTGTAAGCACAAAAGTAACTCTGAAAGCTCCCTCTTTATAAAAGAAACATCTATAAAAGAAAAATATATTAATAAGTTACCTGTATCAGGTTACTATTAAAGGCATCTGGTAATACCCAAAAGGCTTTTTATCTGCAAGTAAAGCAATCTTTAAACAGCACCATCGCTTCTGCCTCTGTTGCTCCCACCTGTCCTCCCCACTTGCACAAGCCCTACAGTGACTGCTCACGTTGTAGTCATCAGGCCCTGCTTTGGGTCTCATAGTCTGTGGGAGTTCTGTGCGGTGTATAGATGCCATTAGCTATGTTTTATTTCCCTTATTCTGTCTTAAGTCAATTAAATTCATAGTCCAACCAAGGAATATGGCAAAGTAGAGAGAAGACATAGTTTTCCCTCCACTTGAACTTCAAATCTAACACAAAGGGATCCTATTGGTGACGCTGTTCCCAGTGCCTTGGCTGGCTCTTAAAACCTCACAGACTGCCTGTGCACTTGAATCATGCCACTAACAGTGAAGCTTAGACCCGCTGTCCCATGTATATCTCTCTATTGTGAACCTGAAAATCAAATTACTCAAAGTCGTTCTGCAAGTCTTTGCCCCTTGTGACTCACTAAAGCCAGTCACATGTTCTTTGGAAACAGTCCCATCAAAAGGTAAATCTAAGTTCCCTTGCCCCCAAGTTTACACTGGCTGTGTAACTGCTTTGACCAACACAATACCGCAGAAGCAATGCAGTGACTATTTCCAGACCTTGGCATAAAACCTGGAAACTTCTATGCACTTTCTAGCTCTTCTCTCTGAGCATCTAGGCTGCTGTGGGATGTCTGACCAGGCTGAGACTGTTGTGCTGGAGAAGCTAGGCCAGAACTTCAGTTATAGACCCTGCTGTGCCCTGTTCTCCTGGCTTCCCTAGAGCCTATGTGCCAGATGAGTACCACCAGTGCCCTAAATAATGCCATAAGGCATAGAAATTTGTCCAACTGGCACTGCCTCAATTTCTGATTCACAGAGCCAGGAGATATTTTCAATTGTTGCCTTAAGGCAAGCTGTAAGTTTTAGTGTAATCTGTTACATAATAATAAGTAGAATGAGCTCCACCCCTCCCCCCCCCCAAAAAAAAAACCTTTCTGGTTCTTTCTGGGGGGTCATAATTAAAAATACTATTGACTGCAAATAACAGGAAACCCAGTTGTTTAGTGACTTAAACAGAAAACAGACCTCCAGAGCTAGGCAGCCTGGAATTGGTACAACTTGTTCAGGCTGCCATCAGAGATACAGATTCCTGCTCTGTATCCACATTGGATAAATGTTGCATCCATGGCCATTGAAGCAGTGTTTTAGACATGAAAAAGAGGCAGGGAAAGCAGTGAAGAGACAAAAGCTTATGAGATTGCAAGCAAACATTTCTTTTGAAAAAAATTTCTGAAGGTTTTCCTCTATGACTTTCTGTCACGTTTTACTATCAGATTTTGCTCTTGTGGGCCATCTCTAGCTGCAAGGGAGTCTGAGAAGACAAGTACCATTGGCTCAGCACATTGTCATCTGATAGTAATTGGACTTTACTGGAAAAGACAAGGATATTATCTGCAATAAGAAATCTTTCTGTCCTAGGACCTCACCCTGAGCAGTGACTGCTGGCTGCTACAGTTCCCAAAATTCCTACAGAGAAGTGGCTTACCACATAAATCTTATGGGCTTAGTTGGTCAGAGTATTAGGTTGAAATTGAGCTTTTGTAGAAAGTTCACATTTTTGTGTGCTTGAAATGTAAGTTTTTATGGGGGTGAACCAGAGAAGCCTATTAAGATTTGCATGTGTGTATGTGTGAGAGAGCACATCCCTTCCCCCTACTAAGTATCCATTGGAGCTGACACTCTTCTTGGGCAGTGAAGTAACAATAGTCATCACTGTTCTAAGAAATGATTTGAAATTTGCTCTTCACAAATATAAAAGGCCTTAATAACTAGGTCAACCTGTAATAATCATTTCTGGGTGTCTTTGCATGACAAATGAACAAAGATGCAAATCTACTTTCAATAGCACTCATACATACAAAACTCATTATAAAAATGGAGGCTTGTCATGTTTGGAACAAGAATTAAAAAAAAAAAAAAACTCATTTGAAATCTAAATACCTCTTGAGCACTTGAACACGTAAACACGGCCTAAATGTTAATGAAGCAATTTGACTCACTCAGCAGGATGAGCAACAAAAGAAACCCTTTTCAAGACACAGCTGTCAACAATTACACTTGGTGGGGTGGAGCTGGCTGATAGTCAGCATCTTAAAGCTCATGGAAATGTGGGGCCTGTTTGACAGAAAACCATTCCAGACTCCAGGGTAGACAGAGAACCCCTGTTTCCTTGGCAGACCAAAGAACAGGATATTCTGGTCAGCTGTGTATCTCCACCCAGCTCAGAAATAAATGTTTTTTAGAGATTCAGGATGGTAAAGAAAATAGGGAGAAGGATATAGGACCTTGCTCACTCTTTCTTGATCAGAGATTCAAATGGCATTTATGGGCCCAGCAGGGTCTTAATGATGATTCTTTCTTTTTCTTTCTTTCTTTCTTTCTTTCTTTCTTTCTTTCTTTCTTTCTTTCTTTCTTTCTTTCCTTCCTTCCTTCCTTCCTTCCTTCTTTCTTTTCTGTATGTAGGACAGGGTCTGCAGGATCTACATGGTCTCACTACATGGATCAGACTCAGTGATTCTCTTGTTTTCAGCCCCCCAAGTACCATTTACACAGGCTCTATAACTGCTTTGACCAACATAATACCACAGAAGCAATGCAGCGACTATTTCCAGGTCTCTGCATGAAAAACTGGAAACTTCTATTCACTTTCTAGCTCTTCTCTCTGAGCATCTGGGCTGTTGTGGGATGTCTGGCCAGGCTGAGACTGTTATGCTGGAGCAGCTAGGCCAACTGCTTCTCAACTGTTGTCTCCGCATGCCCTGGGGATGGGGCTGGCATGGCATGCTGGGGAGCGAACCCTAGCTACTGCACTCTGCTGAATCAGCTGCTTTAGTCTGCTGAGCTATCAGGCCAGTCTTTTGATGATTTCATTGGCAGAAAGATTTTTCTTTTTTAATGTATGCTTTCTGGTCACCTAGTCTTTGTATAAATGAAAGTTCATTTCACTATTTGATGTCTATTTAGAAGAAAGAGCCTCTATTCAAGCTAGGTAGTGCTCCTTTGAGAACTGTTCCTCTTACCTCAACATGAATGCTCTTGGACCTGGTAGACAGCCTTGTACCACAGTCCTTTGATGGCAACGTGCTGGCCGAGGAATACTTCTTAAGCACAAGATCCTTAGCTCTCTTTCCTAGGATATCCCAGATGCCCTTCCTGTGTGGAGAGTCTGTGAGGCTCTATTAGGGCAGCACAGGGGCAGTTACTCAGTTCTGTTTTAACCGATATTGTAGGAAATAGCATTCAAAAAGATAAAGACTAAAAGGGAATGAGCAAAAATGTTATTTAATTGGTATATTTTAATAAAAAGCACCAGTTTGGGTACATCTGGAAAAAATTATTTAAAAATTGTATCTGTAATATAATTTTAAGGAATTACTAATTTTCTTAAATGCAATTGTGCCATTTGGCTTTTATTCTTCTTAGATGTGTCCTAAGCATTTAGCAACGAAGCCCTACATCTGCAATTTTCAGATCCATGAGAATAAAACTGTATCAAGTTATCTACATCTACATCTATATCATCCTTTAGGTTCAAGTATAAAGGTGGCCTATGTGCATAGATAGATAGATAGATAGATAGATAGACAGACAGATAGATAAATTGGATCAGAAAAATATAGACAAAGATAGAGAAGGAAAATATAGCAAAATGTTAATGATACTTAAAAGCTAGGTAGATAGTTCATTGTTATACTACTTCTTGTTATACTCCATGTTTTCTACAGGTATGAAAATGTTGAGGAAATAAGAAGTGGAAATGTGGGTATGATGAGCTAGATCCAACGCATCCCCCAAAGTCTTTTTTCCCCGTCTTTTTGAGCCATGGTTTCACTATGCAGTTCAGGCTGGCTGTGAACTAACTTTGTAGCCTAGGCTGACTTCAAACTCATGGTGATCCTCTTGCCTCCACCTCTCAAGTGCTGGGGTTGTAGGCATGTGCCAACATGTTTGCCCCTCCAAAGTCTTATGTGTTGAAAGATGGAGTTTTTAGAAGGTAGTTCAATTATGGTAACATGAAAATCATCAGTGAATTTATCCATCGATGAGAGCATAGTTGTTAGGAAGTAGAGCCTGATGGGAGGAGGTGGGCCAAGGAGGCATGCCTCTGGAGGGTCTCATTCTCTGAATATCTTGCTTTCTCTGCCTCTTGGTGGCCGCAGGCTAAGCAGCCTTCATCTGCTAGGTTCTCCCACTGTGCGCTTCCTGCCTTGGAGCCATCCCACCATGGACTGAACATTCCAAAGCCGTGAGCCCAATAAAGCTTGCCTTCTTTAAGTGGCAGATATTCCATATCTTACCTCAGAGGCAGTACGCTGACTAGTAAAGGTGGGGAACTGCCTGTATGTCTGAAATGGAGTCATGTAGTTCTCCCATTTTTAAAGTAAATGTGTATTTGCCTTACAAAAACAGATAGTGGCACAGAGTAGAAGATATAGAAACACTCCATTCACCTTTAGCTATCTGATCTTTGCAAAAGGGGCTAAAAATATACTCTTGAGAAAAGGCAGGTCTTGCTCCATGGGAGCCACTCACAGCCCTACACCCTGAGCAACCTGAAGCCGGAGGAAAAGCCAGGTGTGGACTCCTGCTCTAGTCTTGGTGGCTATAGCAGCGGCTCTGGAGGAAGAGAATTAAAAAGGAAAACAGATCCTTTCTGAAGCTGAGGATATCATTGCCTTTTGATGCCAATGTTTCTGGAAGAACCTTGAGTGCCCAGAGACTTTCAAACCCTGATGCTCATAATCTTTAGTCCTCTTCTTCTTTTTTTTTTTTTTCATGATTTAATATTTTTATTATTTAAATTTAACAATGGTTATATTACATATTTTCATCATCAGATCAGCTTAGATTAATAGATATAGGTATATAAGATTGATCAAACAATTAAACATTAACACTTTCAATAAACATTACTTTTTTTTTCTTTCCCTCTTTCTTTTTTTTAAAAGTTGACACATTGCATATTGTCCTCACAATAGTTCTACAGAGCACAGTGTGTGGGCATGACCCACCTCCCTATTGATGTTGCTAAGAAGGAAAAATTTTTTTAAAAAAAGGAAAAGAAAAGAAAATTCTTCTCTTTCGACTAAGAGGAAGCAGATGCATACACAGTCAACTGTTCTGCAGTTGCAGGGGGCCACCAGTGAAGCTTGAAGGCTGACACTAACAACAGTTCTACAAAGTACTGTATATGGTCCCAAACTTAATCCTGAGGGGATCTGACCCTTCAGTCCTCTTCTGATCACTTTAGAACTGGGATTGCCAGGTGATGGCCAGTCCTCAGTGAATTAGTAATCCTGCCAGACTGGGCCTGAGGACCGAGTAGAAATTAGTTTGCTGATAAGAAGATGTGACTGTTATCTGCCTACCTCAGGCACCTGGATGCACTGGAACACATGTACCCAGGAGTACATATATCCATCTGTTACCACTCCTGAGTAGGGCTCCATTGTGGTATCAAATGTTAACAATATGAGGACTGACTTTCTAATTAAAGCCATTGCTAAATAGGGCAAGGCTGTGCTGTTAACAGGTGACCAAGAACAGCCAAAGTAGTCATAATCAAAGAATTCATGGCAAAGTAGGATCCTGCAAGTCACATGATCAAAAGTCTGCACTTTTCTTCTGCAAACACCCCTCCAGTGTTTCTGGTACTGGCTTTACGGTACTGCTCTTGAGAGCCAAGTTGGTGACCATGGAAGGCTCACGGCACAGCTTTACTCATGGGATGTGTTCACTAAATCTCACCTGAACTTCCATAGCCATGAAATATTCCTGATATTTCTCCTGTTACTTCTGTTAATTGCTGGGATAGACTCTCATTGCTTGAGATGTATAAATGTAAATTGTGGAGAAACATGAAGTGTATATAAGGTTCCACAACTGTCCATACTGTTATAAGCCTCTGAACATGGAGAATACCAAAGTAAAAATAATATCATTTATTTGCCTACCTGGACTTGATATTTATCCTCAGTATATTTTTGTTTATTCAGTCATTTTTTCCATTGTCCCAAAATTGTGCAAAGCTTTATTGTAACCAGGGAGAAATTTCTTTTTTGAGGGGTAGGGCAATACTGGAGAATGAACACAGAACCTTGTACTTGCCAGGTAGGCACTTAAGCCGCTGTAACCAGGTAGAAATTCTAAATGTTAGTTTGAGATTCAAGTATTTGCAGATATAATGTATTTTTATTAGGGCATGCACATGTTCTCAAAAAGATTTACCTCATAAATTCCAAATAGAAGGGCATTATTCAGAGGAACCAAAGACCAAGTTGCATGCTTTTGCACGTCAAAAGAAGTCACCAAAGTCCAGGCGTGGGGGTGCTTGCCTGTCATCCCAGCCGCTGGGGAGGCTGAAAACTGGAGAATCACTACAAACTCAGTCTACATCGTGAGGCCCTGTAGACCCTGCACTCAATGCAGAAAAAGAAAGAACAAAAGACTATTCTTTCAGTAACCAACAGTATATTTGCTCTCAGTAAAATATTGATAACAGCACAAAACACTTAAACATAATACTAAGCTATGGATGTAGGCAGCTGAATTAGATAGAAATATTATAGGCAGTCAGATGGCCAGACCCTGAAGAAGGCAATATAGAAGACAAGGTGACTTGTCTTTGGAAAAGACAGACACTCCCTGCTGTGGGCCAGACCTCAAGACAAAAGAGTAATCAAATGCGACCACATACTAAACTAGGAATGGGCACCAGGGATTGATATTCTAAATAGGTATCAATCACCTTAAAAGAGCATAAATAAGTGTCTACCCCAACTCCCAATGAAGAGACCCTGTCCTGTATTCATGTCCACTTGCTACATGACTCTTCCCCATTTGGTTCCAATTTAATCTATTTTACCTGAGCAATGATGCTTAGAATCTCATTGGCTGACCATAGTTTTGTCTCACCTCATGCCCACCTGAGTTCCCATGTTCTTCACTACCTTAGACCTGCCTCACTGCCTGGTTTTCATCTATAAAAGTCCCTGGAAGAGGCAGCTTCCAGGGGACCAACCACTCAGGGACCCCTTTCTGTCCCTTTTTTGGACAGAAGCTTTCTTTTCCTCAATACTCAGCAGTCTGTATTTTTTGTTGTTGTTTTTTTGCGGGACCAGTGTTCAAACTCACGACCTCGCACTTGCCAGGCAGGCACTTGTACCACGGAGCTATCTCCCCAGCCCCTCTTTCCCTCAATAAATACATTCTGCTCATTATAAAAGGTATGTGTTTAACAAATCTTCTTACTTTTTTTGTTTTTTAGAACTGGGGATTGAACTCAGGCCCTTATGTTTACCAAGCAAGCACTTACTCTACTGAGCTATCTCCCTAGCCCCCAAATGGTGCTGGGAAAAAAAGTTATGTTCATGCAAATGAATGAAACTATACCCATATGCCTCACCCTGTATTGAAATCAAATCAAAATGAAGCAAAGACGTAGATATAAAAACAGAAACACTAAAACTGCTGGAAGATAAAAACAGGGAAAACACTTGAAGATATAGGCATAGGCAAGGACTTCCTTAATAGAACTCCATAGCATAAGAAACAATACCCAGAATAAAAAATAGGATCATATCAAATTAAAAGGCTTTTTTGTAGCTAAGAAAATAATCAAAAGAGTGAAAGAATAACATAAATAGTAGTTCTTTCAACTATTTTTCAAAAAAAATGCCTAAGAAAAATTGTTTCCAATAGAGAATTAATATCCAAAATATACAATGTAAAGAACACAAAAAGTTAGACTTTAAAAAAGAAATGACCTAGGAAACATGAGCAAATAAAATGAATACACATTTGTCAAAAGATGTACAGATATGTCATGAAAAAATGCTCAGCATCTTTAACATTATGGAAACAAAAAATAAAACATCTCTGAGATTTCAGTACATTCAATCAGAATGAAACAATACAAGCTTTCTTCAAGAACACACGCACGTACACCCCCACACACAATATACACACAAAACAAACACTGGCAAGCACTGCTGGTGGGGATGTACACTGGTAAAATGACCATGGAAATCAGTCAGAAGATGCCTCAAAACACTAAAGCTAGAAATTCCCATTAGCTCCACTGTAACTCTCCTGAGTATTTTTCCAAAAGAACTAGACACCATACTATGCTTGTACACGTGACCTCATGTTGATAGCAGCAGAACTCACAATATCTAAACTGTAGAAATAGTCTAGATGTTCACCAGCAGATGATTAAGATGTCCTACATATACCCCATAGAGTACTACTCAGTAAAGAAGGATGAATTTCAATCATATGTAGGGAAATGGAAGGATCTTGAGGTCATAATGATAAAGGAATTAGGTTCAACATTGAAGGCTGAATGTCACATGCTTTTTCTTATAGGAGAAGCCCAAAATATAAATGAAGGGAAAAATAAAAGATATGGTAGGAAGTAGGAAGTATACTTTGTGGAGGTGGAGAAGGGAGTCAGGGGAAAGGGGAAGAGGACAGAATTGGGAAGGGGAAGGGCACTGAAAATGATCCAGATACACCATATGCATATACAGTTCCCCAAAACGAGTGTAATTATTGTGTGTCACAAGCATATACCAGTAAAGAAGAAACAATGAAAGGCGTACATACATAAGTGGATTTAGCGATTGAAACAATAGCCTTTTCTCCAAATAAAGACCAAGTTAATTTCATCACATAGTTCTCTAAATTTTTCTCATTAGTAGAGGCACTTGAAGCTAGTCACTGGGAAATTACCCATGATAATTTTAAAGTTAACTATTTCCAAACAACTCTTTTCAGGGCTGGTGCCCCTCGCAAGGCTTGCCACTCTTAGAGGCAATGCTGTGACGACCTCTTGAGCCGGACAAGAGATGACCAGCTCATTCTACGGTTCTCTGTGCGCTCCCAGCTCTAACACTGAGCTTCTCACCTCTGTGGGCTCAGCACTAGGGCACCAGCAGTGAGCTACATGCTCAGCAGTACGTCATCAGCCCATTACCATGCTGGCCCTTAAGTGCTGTCCTGTTCTAACTCTATGTGGGGAGTCCCAAGGCTTCTCCCGCATTTGGCAGCAGATGCTTTCTAACACAAAGTCTCACCCCTTTACAGGGCCAGGTGATAGCTCAGCAGTCTAAGTGCCTGCCTGGCAAGTGCAAGGACCCGTGTTCCATCCCTGGTGCTGAATACTATGTCAGCCCTGGAACCCCGAGCATGTCATGCCAACCATTGAAACTGGATGTGGTGGCACACACCTGCAATCCCAGCACTGGGGAGGCTGAGACAGGAGGCTCACTACTAGTCCAAGCTACATAGTGAGACCTTGTGCCAAATACACACACAAAAAAAGATCACTACAAGGGTAGCTACGTAGTAAGACCCTCTATCACATAAATGCATTTTCTTCTTCTTTTTTTTTTTTTTTTTAAAGGGTGACACCATTAGCAAGGAGTCTTCAATAACTATGGCTTAGACTTTGTGGGCTCAGGTTTTTCCAAGGCTCCATTATCAGAACTAAGGGCCAGCCCCGTAGCCTGACTGGTGAAGTTTGGTTCTCACTGCTGCCTTTCTATGTTATTTGCTCTCTTAGTACCTATAACTGTGCTGCTGTTCCCCAGTTCTCACCCACCCCTGGTAATAGTGCAGAAACCAGCACTCTTCCAAGGCGTACATGGAGTCCCAGAGAAGTTGATCAATTTGCCTAACATCCTAAAGCATGTAAAGGTTTGAGAGGATTTGAGACAAGGTTCATTTGTGTTCCCACCTGCTCATTGCTTCATGAGCAAGGAGCCCATTATCACTTTTATCTTCCTAGGGAGAGTTTAATTTTTTATAGGAATTTATAGACAGTAGTCGCTGGGTGGAGTGAAAATGGTTTGAAAGTATTCCTTGAGGTTTATATGCTGGAACCTTGATCCCCCGTGTGGATAGGGTGGGGACTAAGAACTGTTGAGAAATGGGGCCTAGTGCAAGGTAACAAGGTCATTGCCATTGGAAGGAATTACTATTATTATAAGTGGAAATCACCGCTGGTCAGCCAGAGTGTGTTCTTACAAATATGGGTTGTGATGAAGTGAAGCTACCTCCTGGACTTGGTTCCTCCAGCATATGATTGCTTCTCTTTCTGTTTGTATGTCATGCTGTGGTATAGCCATAAGGCTGGCGTCATGCTACTTGGACTCTCAGCCAGCAGAATTGTGGGCCAAATGAACTTCTCCTAATGTATTTTGTTATAGGAGCATAGAATGAACTAACTCAGACCACAAGAAGGGAACATAGGACTTATAAAAGTGGCATTTCCAGTAGCACTGTGCCATCCCCACTCCCAGCCCTACCAGATGGATGGGTATCCACCCACTAAGATAGACAGTGTGGGAGAGTGAGAGCCTCACCTTGCAGTAAGCTGGAATTAGATTCAAAACTTGGCTCTGCTTATTGGCCTTGAACAAGATATTGAGACATCTTTACACCATATTTTCCCCATTTATAAGGTGGAGACAGGGGCCAGTGATAGAGCGCAACAGCACAGCACCTGCCTGGAAAGTGCAAATTCCTGGTAAGAAAGAAAGAAAAAGAAAGAAAGAAAGAAAGAAAAGACAAGAAAAGAAAAGAAAAAAAAAAGAAAAGAAAAGTCGGGGCCCGCCAGGATGGCTCAGTGGTCTAAAGCGCCTACTTGGGAAAGCTTGGGTGGCTTCAGAGACCGCGGTTTGATCCCCGGCACCATGTGTGAGCCAGCCCTGCCCTCAGGGCAGGCTGAACCGGCCATAGAAATGAGTGAATAGACAGGCAAAGGTTCTGAAACAAGAAAAAAAATAAATAAAATTTTAAAAAAGTTAAACAATAAAAAAAAGAAAGTCATTGTCTCTAGAAATAAACTTGTGAATTTAAATGAGCTAGTCAAGGGGCTGGGGAGATAGCGCAGTAGATTAAGTGCTTGCCTGGCAAGTGCAAGGGCCTGAGTTCAATCCCCATCTCTGCAAAACAAACAAACAAACAAACAAACAAATAAATAAATAAATAAATAAATAAACTGAGCTAGTCATACGAAGACTGTAGAGCAGGCCCTGACTGCGGCAATGGGCTCTGTAGCAGAGCAGCCTGCTTAAGATGCCTACAGCACAGAGTGATTAGCCGGGTGCTGCACCTTCACACTAGGATAAGCTAACACGTCTAATACTCTTATGTCTCTTGGAGCCAAGTGCCACAGGACTCACACAGAGAGTATAGTCATATTTTAAACTATTAAAACATGAAAAGAATTAGATTTTTACAATCTGGTATTTGAATCTTTTAAAGAAATACAAGGGTAGCCGAGTGTGGTGGCGCACACCTATAATCCCAGTACTCAGGAGGCTGAGGCAGGAGAATCAGTGCAAGTTCGAGACCAGCCTGGGCTACAAAAGTGAGCTCCAGGCCAGCTTGAACTGCACAGTGAGACCCTGTCTCAAAAAGACTAAATAAAGAAAGAAAGAAAGAAAGAAAGAAATACAAAGGTGACCAACTGTACTGCAAGATAATTTGGCATTTCCTTCTCCTTGCCTTTTTTTTTTTTTTTTTTTTTTTTTTTTTTTTTTTTTTTTTTTTTTTTTTTTTTTTTTTTTTTTTTTTTTTTTTTTTTTTTTTTTTTTGTTATGTATTTAGAACAGGGTCTCAATGCACAACTTGGACTTGTAGTGATCCTCCTGTTTTCAGCCTCCCCAGCTCTGGGATTATAGGTGTCCTTGCCCTTTTTTGTTTGTTTGTTTTGTTTTTGCATTTCTGAGCATTAAACCCATAGTTTCATGCATGTTAGACAACACAAGTACTCTACAATTGAAATCCGTCCCAAGCCCTTCTCCTGTCTGTTTTAATGACTCTCTGGGTCTCCCCAGCCTCTCAACTGATCACCGAAAAACTCCCCACCTCATCCCCCAGCCCAACAGCTCTAGACTGGTCTCTTCTCAGCTCCTCTCCTTCTTCATCTTCCTGCCTCTGCCCAGGTTCTCCTTGCTTCTCCTCCCCCAGGTTTTTCTATCGGTTCCATTCTACATTTATTCATCCTTTGATTTTACAGCATAAAAAAATCTCAAAATTATATAATTATATATATATATATATATGTATATATATATATATATACATATATACATACACACATATTATATATATATATTTTGAGAAACATACTTGTTATTGTTTTGGTCTAGTTACCCCTTCTCCCCGCAAAGCCTCATGCAGGTGGCTTCTGGAGTTTCTGATTGATTATTGTGGTTTGGATGCTGTACCCCACCCTGAAACAAGTCATCCTAGCCACCTGAGCTCCATTTTGCCCTCTGCTTTTTGCCACCATGTGCCATGTGCCCCTCTGCCTTAGAACTGGTTGAGTATGGACTGAAACCTCCACTAACTGTGAGATAAATAAACCTTTTCTTGCTTCATTTTGAGCGTCAGGTATTTGTCCCAGCAATGACAGAAGAGTAATTGAGACAGAATTTGGTACCAGAGGAGTGGGGTCATTGCTGTGACTACATGACCATGTAGATTATAAGCTTTGGGGAATGGCTTAAGGGAAGAGATAGGAAAGATTTGGAGATGTCACATACAAGAGAAGTACTGTTCTGTATGAAAGATTCTGGTCAGAGCTCAGAAGACTAGAATGCTAATAGAAATCCTGCCTATAAAGACCAGGCTAGGGAAGTTCTTGCTGCAAAGGACAGCATTGGTTGTTGGACTACAGATGTTTTGCATTATAGCTTGGCAACAAGCTTATCTACATTTTACTCATGTCCAGGGACTTTTCCTGAGACTCAGATTAAGCACAGCTGACTGATTAATCTGACAAAGGAAATTTCAAAGCAGTCGAATATTTAGGCAATGGCATGGCTGTTGTTGGGAGCTTTTAGCAAGATTTATGTTGAGAATGAAGAGCAAAGAGGCTAGCAGGATGATTTAAAATGTTGTGAGCTTGGCCAGGAAGGAAGCTCCAATAAAACTGGAATGTAATGATAGAGCTGAGAGGATCTCCATTGATGGGAAAGAATAAGACAATGGAAAGGATGGCCTGAGGGTTTCACAGGAGGCAGCAGGTCTCTACCCTTTGCAGTCTCAGAATTGCAACCTTGAGGAATTTTACCTTGAGGGAAAAACCACAGAGCCACATGACCCAGAATAGCTGTGCCAGCCACACTAGGTTCTAGAATGGTGCTGACGTAGAGAATTTATTTCTCAGCATCAGTCAGAGTGCTCAGTGATCCAAACATTTGACCCCTGCATCCAAGAGGGAAGAAAGCCTAGCTATTGCTTCAGCTGGCAGCAGACCTTATGGCATTAGTTTTAGATGCATGCAGGATGTAAAAGTTCTGAGGTTCAGAAGGCTTCTACCTCAATTTCAGAAGAAGGCCTGGGAGGCCAGGCAACGTGCCACTGACAGGGCAGTGTGTGAAGCTGTGAGTGAATAGCCTATTCAGTGGAAACCCACGAAGTTTGGAAAAGCCAGGAACATGGATCATGTGAGGGAAATTGCAAGGAAGGTGCAAAGCAAGCCTAAGAGAGAAGCCATGGGAACTACCATCAAGAGTGCAAACAAATGCTGTTGTGGATCTTATCTGTGTCTTGCCAGTGAATTTAATGTAACAGAGCCCTCTCATTTTTGACTTGAAGCAGCAATGTCCCCTGTATGTTTCCTGCAAAAGAGCAAATCTTGCTGTGGTGCCAAGAGGTGACACATGATTCCTGGGAACCACAATGGGACCTGAATGAGTTGCATGCATCCCACAGCACATTCACACCAGTATCTGAGTTTTGTGCAGCGCCACCCTCCAGATGCTCCTATTAAAAAAACACACCAGAATTCAGAATCCAAAACAACGGCTGTGAGGCTTCTGTCCTGGGAGGATCATCCTGAGAATGTCTTTGTCCTGGTGCGACTGGGGAAATAGCTGGGTCTCCAGCTGTTCCCCTCTTCCAGTCAAAACCGGTGCATCCTCCTGAGGCTCTGCTCTAAGGTTTTGCATTTGCTGCTGAGCTCTCCAGAGATGGTATCGCGGGCAGTAGAGGCCCTGGAATCAGGTTACACTTTGACCATTCTTTCTTTCAGAGTCTTTCACACAGGGATGCAGTTGGCAGTGTTTTCAGGGGCCTGGACTCAAGAACTGCCCTCCAAGACATTCATTCTCCATCAGGGCATGTGGGCCAGGTCTCCTTCCTGGGGCTGTCAGACACCATAGGCTCTCATTTTGGAGTTTCCCTAGTGGTGGGAAGCATACTGCACTTCACCACCTCACTGCTGGGGCCAGCAAAAGAAATGAGGGGCACTCCTAGCTTGGGAACCATTGATCTGCGAACTGCAACTCTGGCAGCTGCAGAAATCCATGCTCAGGTGGCTCTCTCCTGTTTCCAGAGCTCCACCGACCCCTAGGGAATCTCACAGCTGAGGCTCCATCGGCTCTGCTGAGATGCTGCCCTGACCACAAGGCAAGGGACACTGTGTGTCTTGAGTCTGCAATTGCGACCTAGCATTCTCTTATTTATAACTTTAATATGGTCATTTTGCCAATCATGCAAAAAAAATCTATTCTGGAAGCATTATCATGTTTCACAATGTACCTTTGCTCAATGTAGCAGCCTCAAAAGACAAAGATCACAGGGCAAGAAGGTGGGCCCTAATAGTACTGAAATGTCACACTGTAGCTGGCAAAAACAACATCATCCTCTGAGGTCATCTTGGAAATTTGGGGGTGTGGGGGATTTGGACAGGAAGGGAACTCCTGGTTTTAGTAGACAGATTCTTATCTCAAACAAAAATTTTTCTCCATCCTACCTGACTTACAAACATAACACAGGAAAACTGAGTAAAGGAAAAACCTGTTACTAGTTATAGCTACATAAAACCCAGCAAGAAAGAAAATTACTTTTTGCAAGGTTTTGACATACACTAATTTGTATGGGTCTGTAACTACATACAAGTAGATGGGAGGTTGTATTTTGCTTTGTACAGAATTTGACCAAATATTGTTCATTATTTTGGTAAAATCCCATACAGTAGTTTGGATCCCAAGTGAGTCTGTGTTTGTTCCTGTGATGCTCAGGGTGGCTCTGTTTGCAGGTGCCAGCATCTGCTGCCATTCGCCTTTCAGTCTGCCTTGCCTGGGCATTTACTTATTGAAATAGGTATATTTCTTCTCCTAAAAATGATTTTCTTTTACTTATCCTTATAAGGGTGTCAGTATATTACATTGACATTTTAAATTATGTATCCAAGTAGATTATATCATTTCTGAATTTTATTTCAAGATGGATAAGAGACTATTGACTTTCCATTGCTTCATAAGGAGTTACCACTAACTCCATGGCTGCAAACCACACAGATTCATTATCCTTGATTCCCACTGGCAGAACTTCACTCAGAAGCTCCCAAGTCTGCTATGAAGGTGTTCCCTGGCTGTGTGCTGTGGGGGATGAACTAGGAAAAGAGCCGCTTCAGCCTCACTCCGGCTGCTGCAAGGCTCGGTTCTCTGCTGGCATAGGCAGGACAGAGGGCCCTGTTTCCTCGCAGACTGTTTTGTGGAGTTGCTCTCAGCATCCAGAGCATCCTTCTGGTCCTTGCCAGGTGGCTTCCGCCATAGATCCTCTCACGGTGTGGCTTTGTTTGGTGACAGTCAGGGGAGGGCATCTAATACCCTATACTCTTCTATAGGTCAGGTCCAGCTGGTATGAGCTCTCTGTAACTCGCAGTCCACTGCTTGTACCCTAACCTCAGGAATGGCAGCCTCGTCACATTCACTCTACATGGGCTGGGATGGAAATCTTGGTGGCTGTCTTGGAATTCCTGTCATAAGCTTAAAATAATGAATATAAGAGGGAACATTGAGTCTCATAGGACTGAGGAAAATAGTACACCATGAAAGTGAGTTTTGCACATATGTTTATCTAATTTAAACCTCATAACCACCTTTTGGGGTAGATATTAATTTTTTGTTGACCTTCCCCAAAGCTAGCAAACTTTAAAAAAATGCTTAGTGCACCACTATAGCAAAAAAACCTTCAAAGGGGAAGAGAAAAAAATGTGTCCTTCAATAAACTCACCTCATTTGTGAAAAATCTAAAGATTTGGGGCAATAAAGATATTACAGTATCAGTGTGTATGAAAGTTTTATGTTTTAGTATTTTTCACTTTTAATTTTGAAAATAATCTCGTTGTCTATAACCTCTAAACTAATCCAACTCTACTGCCACCCTCCTATTTTATGATAAATATTTATTGATCATTTATTTTGTAAATAAAATAGAGGGCTATTTTAAGATAATCACACTAAACAATTTAATCGT
>PVJA010005601.1:53699-78321 GCA_004027025.1 Myocastor coypus
TTTTTTCTTTTTTTTTTTTCTTGTTTCCAAACTTTTGTTTATTAATTTATTTTTATGGCCAGGTCAGCCACCCCGAGGGCAGGGCTGGCGCAGCATGTGGTGCTGGAGATCGAACCGAGGTCCCTAAAGCTGCCCAAACTTTCCCAAGCAGGTGCTTTAGACCACTGAGCCATCTGGCCGGGCCCAGAGCCTGCACTCTTATCAATTCACTTCACTACTCCCTGCTTCCTACAGATGAGGCAAGGAGGGTTCAGGAAGGCTGTAGACTGGCCTCAGGTGCTATGACCTACACACTGTCGCCCACTCAGTCTCCAACACACACGGCTCTTCCTCCTGCTCCTCCTCAGATTTTGCACGCTTGTTGCTTGATATTTTCTTGTTTTCTTTCTTCCTTATATTTTTAAGTATTTATTGCAGTCAAATAATGACATGATGTATATTTACTAAATTTTGTCATTTTAACCATATAAGCCTATATTAAGTTGCATGCATAATGCACTCCATCACCACTATCCATTTTCAAAAATGTTCTATCAGGCCAGCAAGATAGTCATGTAATGGTTTGTATCTAACTGTCTCCCCACAGCCTCATGTAAATCATGGAGCTGTCAAGCATGTCACTTGAGAGAAGGGACCAGAAGACCAGGGCAGGGCTTGAGGTGTGGAGCCAGTGAGGTGCTGAACTGTTAAACTGACAGGATCCCCCGCCCCCCAGGGCTGGTGGCCTGGTGGCCTCTCTTGGAGGGACAGAGCTGATCATCCTGGACACGGCATTGTCTCAGCCTCTCCTCCAGTGTCTTGAGACCTCTCATAACTGTGAGTTAAATAAACCTTTCCTTCCCTGAGCTTGCATGTCATTTGTCTCAGAAACAAGAGAAGAGTAGCTGAGACAGCTCAGCAGACTAAGCACCTGCTTAGGCAAGCGCCAGGACCTGGGTTTGATCCCTGGTACCACATGTTGCACTGGCCCTGCTCCTGGCAGCACTGAGCCCACCATTGAGTCTGGGCTTTGTGACACATGCCTTTGATCCCACCACTGGGAAGGCTGGACACAGGAGAATCACTACTAGTCCAAGCAGTGCAGGGAGACCCTGTACCCAATTCATAAACACATTTTTTAAAGTTTTATTAACCCTCAGCAGAAATACTATAATCATTAAATAATAACTGTGTCAGCTAGTTCCCACCTTCTCTAACTCCTGATAACCTTAAGTCTTTCTTCTATGGGTTTCCTTATTTGGGACATTTTTAAAACTGTATCATACTATCATAGGCTGCTAACTTAGTAGCATATAGTCAGAGAAGGACTGGTCCTTTGTCTTAGTTACTTTTTACTTGTTGACACTCAAAATGAAGGAAGGAAAGGTTCATTTAGCTCACAGTTACTGTAGGTTTCAGTCCCTATTTGGCTGGCCCAAGGCTGAGTGGAGCAGGGCAGAGAGCATCCAGTTCATGGCGGTGGAACAGCAACAATATGCTGGCAGAGGCAGCCAAACAAACACAGCAGCAGAGCGACAGCTTTAGCCTGTCTCTCTGTCTCTCTTTATATTCCTATCAGGCTCTCTGCCTTAGGATATCCGCCCTAGACCACACCCATAGTCCCAGCCCTACTCAGACCAATAATCCCATCAGTACTAAAACATAATCCCAGAGTGAAGTCTCAATCTATAGAAGTCCCCGCCCAATGACTACATGAGGCTTTGTGGGGACAACTAGACATAAGCCATAACAGCCACCTTGGGAGCTGGGCCTCAGCCTCAGCACCGTGGCTGGCTTTTGCACAGCCTTTTCTAAGCAGCGGGTACACAGTTCAGCATGTGGTGTTGTACAGAGACTTCCCCAGGGAGACGGAGAACAGCTTGGGCCATAAACCTCCTGCTTCTGCTGGCCGTGTGAGGGAGCTGCGGGCAGTGGAGCAGGTTAAAGAGAAGGGTACACTGACCTCTGCCCTCCCCAGGAGTCTGTTCACCAAGTGCATTCAGAGGAGCTCAGCTTTCCAGAATAAAATGAGATGTGCTTTTATGAAAGGAGCTTTACAGTATCAAGTAGGGGGTTGATGAGTTCAGAAGTAAACATGCTGTGCAGCCCCAGCCGCAGGACACACTGAGCCAGCCAGAGTCTGGGTGTAGTGGTGCGTGCCTGTAATCCCAGCACTGGGGAGGCTGAAGGCAGGAGGACCACCATGAGTCTGAGCTGCGTAGTGAGACCCTGCAACAACCAAATACATAAAAAAGTATCAAGTTAGTTGAAACAAATCTAACCTTCCTATCAATACTCCCACCCATGCAAGCACACGGGATGATTCCATGGCACAGTGACTAGCTTTGTAGTGGCCTGCATAGGCGTGCTCAACAGCACTTATTGAGGGGGGTTATACTTAGTCACTGCTGTAAGCCACTTCTCAGTTTTCTGTACACATCTGGGTGAACGGGCAGGGAGAGGTTCCAGCATTCAGAGAGCAGAGGAATGGACTAAACTGGAGAAGCTGGGATTGGTGGCGATGGGGCTGACACTGGAGCCTGTGCCCCAAGAGTGGAGGTACCAGGACGAGGTGGCAGGTGTGACACAGCAGGCAATAGCACAGAGCCTCAGACCTGGCCACGCAGCACCAGCTTGTGAGAGGACTGCAGTGAGCCACGGCCCTCAGAGATGGCAGCAGGACAGAAGCTGTGCGCAGACAGCACCTGTCTCCATTGGCTCCCCAGGGCCCAGGATGGCTCCTGGCCTCTACTGTGCCTCAGTAGATGCAGACGCCCACATGTGTCCACATAGGATTGTTCCAGAACCTCCCTCTGCATGCTGGAATCTGCAGGTGCTCAAGTCTCTTACACAACATGGCATAGATTTCGTGTACAACCTACACATCCTCATATACAGTTTAAATTACCTTTACGCTACCTATAATACTATTGTTTGTGAAATAGCGGCCAAAAGTAAAGGTTTATATATCTTCAATACAGACGCCTTTTTTGTAATGTTTTTGATTCATGGGTGCTTGAATCCACAGCTGGGAAACTGCTTATGTGTGGCAGATTGCACTTCTTTGAGGAATGAAGGAATGAATAGGCAGGAGAGGTTGAAAAAATGAGGCCTTGGCTCTATGCTGGGCATGGACGCCCAGTCCGTAATGTAGAGCAGCCTCAGACAAGGGAAACAGTGTGGCAATTTGGGAATGTTTTGGACAGCTTCCACCATGACTAGCAATGCCAATTGTCCCTGGTGTCCTCAACCCTGGAAGCTTGTTTCTAAGACATAGACTATCGCTAAGGAATGGAATATCACTGCCAAGAGCAGGTTGCAAACCTTCCAGCAGCTTACATCTTGGAGACTCTTCCTATTATGCACTGGGAAGGAAGTCAGCTGCCAAGCAGGAAGCTGCTTTGTGGAAAGTTTCACATGGCAAGAACATGAAGGAAGGTCTGGCCGAAGGCCAGGGAGGACCAAGGCCCTCGGCCTAGTGTGCCGCAAGTGCTACTGCCTTCCCAGCTGCGTGTGTGAGCTGAGGAGGAGCTGGCCCACCCCACTGCATCTTCAGATGAAGGCGCAGCCCCCAGATTCCTGCAGTTTTGGAGAGAGCTTAAGAGGAGGCACCTGGTGAGGAATGTGAGATAGTACGTACTTCTTATTTTAAGCTGTCAATTTGATAATACACTATACATTGGGGGTTTTATATATAAAGGAAAAATAAAATTGAATGAAGTTTGGTACAAGGTCACCCAAAGCTAATTTCATATTGGCTCACCTTGACATTTGACTAGTGCTCCCACAATTCAGCGGAGTTCTCCATCATGGATAAAAGAGAAATACGTGGTTGGGTAGGAAGGGACAGGTTATTCCAACTTGAGAGCTGTCATGTCCAGTTGAGGACTATTCCTCTCAAAGTGGTCACCTTGGGAGAGTGTTCATTTATTCTTGTAACACTGGTGTAGGGGAGATAGTAACTCCCCACCTGCTAGATATCAGATGTGTGAGTTTATGTTCCCCAAAATCAAAAAATGAATTCTAAGGAACTATGAAAGTTCACAATAGGAAACATTTATTGAGACAGCTCCTGAGAAACAGGAGGGGACCCAAAAGTGGATCGCCTAGGAGCCCACATCCCAAAGGAAGTTTTATAGAGCAAGGTCATGAGGAAATACAAGTTGGGTCAAAACTATGATCAACCAATGGGATTACAAACAGAGTGGCTAACTTAATATTGATCCAATGGGAAGCAGGTCATGCAGCAAGTATGTATAGAAAGAACAAAGAGCTTTTCAGGAGGTCTTGGCCACCCTCTCAGGTAGCCTATGTCTATTTAGGCTTTAGAGGTTCTTTCAAGACTGTATTGGGCCCGGCGAGATGGCTCAGTGGTCTAAAGCGCCTGCTTGGGAAAGCTTGGGCGGCTTCAGGGACCGCGGTTCGATCCCCGGCACCACACGCTGCGCCAGCCCTGCCCTCGGGGAAGGCTGAGTCGGCCATAAAAATGAGCGAATAAACAAACAAAGGTTCTGAAACAAGAAAAAAAAAAAATACATAAAAAAAATAAATCTATTAAAAAAAAAAAAAAAAAAAAAAAAAAAAAAAAAAAAAAAAAAAAAAAAAAAAAAAAAAAAAAAAAAAGACTGTATTGGACCACATGAAGCCGTGAACGGCGTCTGCTCTCCGTGAAGCGGTGGCCCAAGATGCCCTTCTGCATCCCTGCCTGAGGAGCTTACTCAGTACACTAGAAAAGACTCCTTGGGCCAAAAAACTAGATGGAAGTTTCCCAGCCACAGGATTTCAGCATAAGTGTGTGCCCTTCCAGGTCCCCCCAGCCCTGACTTCCTAAGGCCTCCTGATGGCCCAGGAGCCTGGGTGTCTATCACAAGTTACATTGGGTGCCTGTGAGTAGGAGGCCACCTGGGCAGCTTCTTCACTGCAAAGACAGCACTGGCTGAGTGAATAATGGATCCCAGCAGCTGCCAGAGGAGTCTGGGCCCTAGGGTAAGCAGTGAGACGCGAAAAGAGGAAGCCAGGCAGGATTCCTAGCTAGCTCCCTAATGTCTGTCTGCACATCCCGGGAGCCTTTGGCTTTTCACTGCATGCTAATTTCTCTAATGATGTCTGCACTGGCTGTAACTCTGAGCCCCTTCATTTGCTATACTTGATACGAAAACACTGACTTGGGCTCACAATCCAGGTTCTTTATCACAGGAAATGACAGCATTCTCCTTGTTGATGAATGAAGAGAACAAATAGTTGGATTTTGTTTTGCTATAATTTCGAATGTTGTAAAACTCTGAATGGTGGTTAAAGTACTCTTAATATTTGTATTATCTTCAGATGCAAGCAAAGTTAGTGTCAATAACTATCAAACTTTTGAAGAGCTCATCACTGAAAATTCTCAAGGTCTTTTAAGTCTCAAGGACTACATTTTAAAGACTACTTGGAAGTTTCATACAAACGCAGTACTTACCTAAAGGTAAGAAACATGCCATGAAAATTCTCACCAAGCCCATACAGATGCTTTCAAATGCCCTCCAGTTGTAGCTTATTACAGCAGCACTAACACCTCCCGTGAATCTGTCACACACAAAAGTTTGAGAAGCACTGGGGAGGCACCAGCCCCATGTCCCCAGGAACCAGATATGTTCAGACACAGCCCTGAGAGGGGAGTTAAAGAAAGGCGGCCTCATCGCACCTGCTGTGTGGGATCTGGGATACCAAGAGGGTCTCCCACAAAGCAGCCAAAGCCCCAGCATCTGCCTTCCCTCCTCGGGTATAGCTCCAACCCCTGAGGCCTAAGGCAAATGCTGTTATCCCTCATGCTTGCTCTAAAACTCCTGACACAAGTGGTGGATCTTCATCCTCCAAGGGTAGGTTCATTTCCAGAAAAGCTTTGCATCACCCACAGCTAAATTCAAATAATAAAATATATTTTAATATAGCTAATAACATTTACAGTCCCAAAGAGGCATCATGCAAATTGACATTTTTTTTTTTCTCTTTGTATTATCCTAAATGGACTCGGAAAGCAATTTCCTAAGCCAAATGCTTTGGGTATGCTTGGAATAATTGCATTGGCTTCTGTGGTTTGTAGCAAAAGTGTCAATTAGGTGTATGAGGCCTAAGACGTTTAATTAAAAGCATCCTCGTTGCTTTATAGCTGCGCCTTCTAGGATATACAAAACAAATTCTCTGAACACAGCTTCCAAGAGTCAAGTAAGATAGTTTCACTATTGCTGTTAATGAAGTAGTAGCAATTAAATTTAAGCTCACGTAGGACATCCATCATTAAAGGGGTTTATCTTGGTAAAGGGGTGGAAATGGTATCTTAACAGCTTCTATCAAGAATCATTGCAAAGACATTGGCAGTATCTGCCATTAATTCATTTCTATTAAACTATAGGCTAAAGCCAGTGTGCTCCACAAGACAATTAAAATCCGTAATTCAATGATAACGAAAAAGATCGCAGATATGAGTGCGGACGCGGAGGAAGGGTCGGTGCTTCATCCAAAGCAGCTCTAAAGGGTACCTTTCTTCCCAGAACTCCCCAGAATAACTTTGGGATTTCTCCATCATTTTGCTCACTGCTGTTTCACTTTTCCAAATTTGTTTCAATATAGGTTTATTCACTCTTGATTGTTTAAGCAATGTGTGCTTATTCTTTCCAAAATCAGTGCAAAGTAACATTAAAAAAAAAAAAAAACCTGGTCATTTTAAAGTAAATAACTAACGTATTTCGCCCCTCTGTTTCCTTCTACATCTTTAGTTTTTCTCAGGTGCTTTCTGTTCCTCCCTCGCTTGGGCTCTCGATCCACATTCCTTTTGCGAGTTCGGTTGAGCCCCTGGAGCCTCTTTCCTGCGGCTGGCGACTCCTATAAACGGGGCTCGCTGCACCACTGGCTCCCTCTTGTGGTTCTAGCTGGTCACTTCCTGCCTACTGCGGGCCTCTTCAGGAATGCCAGACCTGGGAGCGCTGACCGCAGGGGACAGTTCTAGCAGACTCAGGAGTTACAAACAGTCCTTCCTTCCAACTCTACAGACTCTCCCACGGAACGACTTGGATCGCCTAATAACAAATGTGAGGACTCCTTTAAGTCCCACCGTTCCATATATTTCTCAGGCTCTCCCATGTAGGAGCAGTTTCAAACAGGATGCGGATTCGGGTGTGTGTGTGTGTGTGTGTGTGTGTGTGTGTGTGTGTGTGTGTGTGTGTGTGTTGCTTGCACGTACTGCTGGGAAGGGAAAGAACAGGGGTTTGAGAAAGGCTGTTACACCGCTCCCCAACACTTCTGGAAGAATCTTTAAGGTCATTTACCTAACAAACAAGTAGTAAGCGCTCTGACTGCGGTGGTGCTGAAATGGAAGCACGGAACAGGTTGGTCCCTGCCACCCACAAAATCTTTTGTAATGAATGGGAGGAACAATTTATAAGCAATGCGGGTCTAGGAACAAGCCCAGAACCGCGGGGCAGCTGAAGACGGGAGCAGAGCTCCAGCCCCTCCCCCACGCTGCCGCCTTGCGCTGGTGGCTTGGTCTCCTGGAGTCTGAATCTACTCATCTATAGCAAGGGAATACCGAGCCCCAGCTGACTGTCATCAGGAAGGTGACCTGCACTGTGAAATCATGCTAAAATCCCCAGTGAATGTAAGCCACAGCTGCTAGCATTTCCAAAATAATGAAGACAGTACTGTCAATATAATATTTTGAGACTTACAAAAAAGTGTATCATCTCCAAGTACCTTACCTACAGTTGTGTCTGAAATTCTTACCCAAGAACTGACACTGGCATGGGGCCTTGTGGCTTCGAGGGCACAGAGTCCGTTTCTAGGTGCAGGTTTGTGGTGTTCATGTCCAGCCAGCTGCAAGGGAGTAAATGACAAGCTCTCCCGCTGACACTGGGGCCTGAGCACAGTGCCCACGCAGCGGCTCCAGCACCAACACCTCTTAGCCTCTGCCAAGTCTTTCTCCCAAGGGACTTTTCCAGCACCCAGTCTGGGCTGGGACTGCTCGAGACTGGGAAAGGGGCTTCCGCTGCCACTGTGGCAAGGTGGGCCTCATCTGCAGCGCAGTTGGTGCCGCCAGACCCGTATCTAATACCAATGACTACTTTTTTATTTTTATTTTCTTTATTTTTGTTGGTGGTGGTAGCTGTACAGGGTTTCACTATGCAACTCCAACTTGCAGTAATCCTCTTGTCTCAGCCTCCTCAGCACTGGGATTACAGATGAGCAGCTCCAGGCTGGGTTTTGGGGCAGGCACAGCCAGCCCAGGGTTCTGGGGCTGGCAGGGTGTGTGGTACCAGGGATCAAACTCGGGTCCTAGAAGCTTGCTAGGCAGGTGTTTAGACTGCCAAGCTCTCTGATGATTACTTTTATGAATACATGATTTGTATCTGCTAGGTGCTGTTTAAGAACCAAACTAGTTGCCCCAGAGACAGCCCTCAGACACTGGCATGATATGTGAGTGGATAAATGCGCTAACTTCCTCACCCCTGGGACTTGGGTAACTGAGGAACGTTCTAGAATGTTGCCGATTTTCCCAGGACCATTCAGCCCTGGTGTGACACAAGGTCTCTTGCTTCTTACACACTTTTCATTAACTTCCTACTCTTCCCTGTATCTCCTACTATTTCCTGAGATCCATCTGGAAATAAACTACTTATACTCAAATCTTTGTGGTAGAGTCTGACTTAAGACAACCAGCTGGTTTGGAAACTGGCCCTGAGCGGTCGTCCCTCAGCATGGATTCTGGAACTAAAGAGAGCAACAGACCACAGCTGATCATCAACTTAGAACATGGTCTAAAGATCAGAAGGCTTTGTGGCAGTATTTAATTAACAAATCTCATCTCCTGCAGTTGGAAGGTAGGTCATGAAGAAAGTCTGGTCAGGGTCCTGGATGGCTTTCAGTGTTGGAATAATGAAGGAGTTAAATTCATAGCCCTCAGTCTCCCATGGGAAAGTGAAGGCTCTGATAAGAAAGGAAACTGCCAGTACCCAAGATAGAGAACCTAAGGTGATGTGTCTAAGAATGTTGAACCTCCACATTACCTAGAACCTCTGGGCTGATAGAAGTTGCCCTGTCCACCCTGCCAAAGCAGAGCAGCCTCCTCTTCCCCCTGAGCCAGGTGACTCACTACACAATGTTGGCTGTCCTAAAGATCTGGTCTTACCTCTCTTCTTTGCTGTTATATTAATCATCATGGCCAAGCAATAGTAAGACTTGAAAATGTTGTACTAACACCCCCATGGAGGGTTCAGGTCTCCCACCCAGCAATATGACACATGGATGCAAGATAAAGACAAAGACAGAAAGTTAGGCAGATGAGAAGCTCAGGGACAGCCAATGTTCTCTGTGGAACAAAAGATCATAAGCCTAAAACCTCATGATTTTTATTGGTATCAATCAGGGAAGTGAGTGAGGATTGCAGGAGAGTGCTACAGAAGAGAAACTTCTCAGGCATTGACTGTAATTTACACCAGGCACAGAGGCCCTGTAGTGCAGCAGACAGCTTGATGTATGCAAGGCTGGCACCTTTAGTGCCACAAAGGTATAATACTTTCTGAGTCTCACTGCCTCAGTTGAGATGTTATCTCATATCTTAGTCTTGAAGTCTCACAGACTCTTGCTCCAGCTCCCATTCCAGCCTTCAGTGTGAGTCCGGGGAAACATACTTGTTACCCAGACTTCATCACACTGTTTTATCCAATTAAGGAAACACCTGGTTCAATATAGCCAGTTCTGCATACATCGGTGGATAAGGTTGAAGGAGAAGTCAGGGAAAGAGCGAGATGATGATCTTCCTTTCTCAGGAGAATATCGCCAGGTGGTTCCCCGCAGTGGTGTCCCTACTGTTGGAAGGGATTCATTCACCAGAATAGCCACAGTATCTAGCTAATGAGTACAGGCTGGAACTCAGAGCTCATGGATTGGAGTGGATCTTGAGAGTGTTGAGCCAGAGTTCCACGGGAAGAAAATCAGCGGAATAAGGCAGAGCTCACTGAAATAAGGATGCTTCTCATGTCTTAGGGTTAATATTCTGATTAAGGAATTATGGCAGAATCTACTTGCCAGGGAGAGCTCAGGAGTGGCTCCACTGTGGGCCAAGATTGCTTGTGGGTCCTGTGGCATTATAACTAATGTTGCCTTAGACAACCAAAGGCCAAGTGGAGACAGTAAACCAACAGAGGCAGGGCAAAGATAATTGTTCTAATGAGAAGTAAAGCAGAAGAGTGCCAAAGGGGCTTGACCTGCAGCGAGCCCTGCTAATGTCTGGTGGGCTAAGATGTTCTGGAAGGTGAGATCTTGGGCAGACAGTAGAGTATAGCTTGATCAATATATCCCCCAAATTAGGAGTATGCAAATAGAGACCTGGTATTGACTATAAGGATAAAAACTCCTGGTCTCAAATCCAGTTTTCAGATGTGAGTTGAACCTAAGGTCCAGAGCTCAGTGATTGAAGAGGAGGCCAGATTTCTTTGAAGGAGGATCTTATTTGTGTCCCTATTAAGTAAAATCTGACCCCAAAATGTGTACACACTCAGGAAAAGAAAAGGTTGTAGAAGGTGAATGTTGTTCTGATTTAATAATTAAGTTCTGCAGAGTTTTATCCAATGGAGACCTTAGAGAATGTCATGAATCACAGAAAACTTACTACACAGTCAGGCATTAGAGAAGAAATTGAAATTGCACCTGCAACAATCTCAGTGACCAAGTTAACCTGCAGCTTGCAGTACTAATAAACATCTGGAAGCTCATGGGCACCAGTCTGAGCATCTCTTGTTATCACAGAGGCCAAGGAAACTTATAGTCATCTCATGACCTCTCAGTAAACTCAGTGTTCCCTCAGCCACCACTGCTGTCTCCTTCTGCGGCTCCCGGTGCTGCTTGTGTGATCGTTCGGTGCAGAGCTGGTATCTCTTTTGTGAAGCGGAAGCTAAGAAGACCCGGGTGTTCGCTGTGGCCAATGAAAGGTCCAAGAAGGAGTCAAGACTGAGAACAGTGATCACACTGATTTGAAGGTGGTGGGGTGGGATGGTTGTTTGGTGCATTTAAGATTAAGAGGCATATCCTGGGAATGGTGGCGTGCACCTGTAATCCCAGCACTTGGAAGGCTGAGACAGGAGGACTGGTGGGAATTTGAGGCCACCCTGAGCTACAAAAGTAAGCTCAAGGGCAGCCTGAACTGCATAGTTAGTGAGACCCTGTCTCAAAAAGACAAAAAAAAAAAAAAAGATTAAGAGGCATATGCCACTTAGTAAACTAATGAAAGCCTATCATGAGTGACAGGGTTTGTCAATGAGGCAGACCAGATTCTGATTTGATGGACATCCAATCAATGAAACAGACACACTTGCACAGCTGGAAATGGAGGATGAAGATATGCTTGATGCGTTCCAGCAGCAGAGAGGAGGTATCTACTAAAAAGGGAACCTGCAACAGCTCTACTCCAGAACTCTTCTTACAGACCAGGAGTACATTCTCAACCAGAAAACTGCAATTTGGCTCCACCACATCCTGACTACTACAGTTTAGCTTTCTCTATTCTTTCATTTATCCCTTCCCCATTCCTTTATTGCACATAAAGTATCTTGTGGTGTATGTGCACAAGCATATTGCTTTTTTTTTTTTTTTTTTTTAACTAAATAGCCAACACTATGTTTTGATTGACATCAAATGGAGATGGGATGGGGAATGACTAGTTCTGTGCAAATAATCCCCTTTCTCCATCAGTGGCACGCTCATCACCTCTTATCTTTATATTTCAGTAAGTTGTTTTCCACTCACTGTTTTGACAGAGAAGACAGCAACATAAAAGTCCTGGCATACCTTGCTTGATTAGAGACTTTTAATGTTTTTCATTTATCATTGTAAAACCAAGGATAATTTCATAACTTTTTTGTGCATAGCTACTACATGTAAGGCAATCTGTTTTCAAGTAGGACTAAATTACTCTTTAAGAAAGAAGAATCCTATATAGTCTTCCCTTAGGTCAAGCATCTTGTTGCTTATTTATTTATTTATTTATTTATTTATTTATTTATTTATTTATTATGTTTTTAACGAGCAGAACATATTTATTGAGGGAAAGAAAGCTCCTGTCTAACAGAGGGTCAGGAGGAGGCTCCTGAGTAGGTGTCCCCCGTCTTGTTGTTTAAATAAAGTTCTTGTTTAAATTGAAAAAAAATTTAATATTGAAATATTTATGCAAGTTTTTCTCTTCTTCACGTGAATATATTTTTGGTAGACTCTATATTTATTAGCTTTTCCTCCAACCTCTTCCCCACAGGTTTCAATAGTTATTGACCTCAGCAATTCTTCACTGGAAATAAGGGTTTACCTAGATCTTTTGGGGGCTGTTGGAAGTAGAATCCAAGCTGATACTGACTGACAATGAACCCAAAACACCAGCAGAACCCCTTGCTCATGTGAGGGACAAAGAGCCAAGATTAATGGCCCAAGTCAATCTCAAAGTAAGACAAATCTTCTGGGAACCACAGTGTAGTCATTCTCCTACTCTAGTAGTATACTGGTAAACCAGATCTCCCAAGAAGGAGTAAAAGGAAAGCAAAAGATCAGAGCTTTACTGATATCTTTGCATTTGCTGATTTTTATGTTGTACATTCTGCTACCTTGGCCAATTCAAACCACCAAGACATTACTAAACATGAAATAGAGAAAAGATGCCTCAGTCCCTGAGTGCATAAGGAGGATGCAAACACTGACTGGCTTGGAGAGCTCCCTTAGCAGTTGGTCAGGAATGCAAGACCATTCCCTCCAGACTTACTGTATGTGTCTGGGTTTTACTTAGGGGAACAGAATAGATATAATATGAGGAATGGATATTAACACCAAATATGCAATCTCTAAGAAATTGTAAGATTGGCTTACAATAGCCACCGAGTCAGATGAGGAAGCGTGCACAGGGCATCTGCACGCTCCAGACTGAAGAATTCAATCCCGAGGCCTGGACTTCACTGCAGCACTCCATGTAAGTCTCTGTCGGCTGATGGGTCTGCAATGGAAGACTGAAGTTTCTGTAGATGGACGCTGAAGAGTCTGCGCTGAAAGCCAGACGATGAAGTCCAGTCTGAATGCGAAGACCGAAGCTTCTCCGACGAAGTGAAGTGTTGACTCCTCCTTCAGACCTTTAAAAAGTCTTTTTGTGCTCAGTCATTCTGACGTGGACTCATTGCGCCCTAGGGTGGAACCAGTCATACCCCAGGACGGGCCCTTGATCCCGTTCTAGGGAGAAATCCAATCATATCCTAGGCAGGCCCTGGTGATACTCCAGGGAAGAACCAATTGTACCCCAGAGTGGGGCTCCCACCAACAGGGAACCAGGCTGCTGAGTCATTCAGCCAAGCTGACACATTGTATCAACCACTACACTTACTAAATGGGAATTTACATTTTAACAAGATCACAGGAGACTCATACATGCAGGAAGCATTGCTCCAGACTATCCAGTATGTCTCAGGTCTAAGAACCTCTAGTTTCTATGTGTGAAGATTCTGTAGCAAGAAATATTCCTATTTTAAAGTAAATGAACCCCTGTCTTCCCAGCCCTGCTCCATTCCATCATCACAATGGGTTGATGGGGGACTAGGTAGTGTCTTAGTCACTTTTTTCGCCACTGGCACAAAATACCCAGCACCTGTAACTTAAAGGAGGAGAGATTTCTTTGGCTTTGCATTTGTAGTCTAAACTGAGCTGGCTGCATGGTAGGAAGTCTTGGTGTCGGGGCCTGGACAGAGGACAGATGCTCCCTCCACGGCAACCAGCAGGAGGCAGGAAAGGAGATCTGCTCTCCCAGGTCAAGCCCCCAAAACCCCCTCTCTGATAAGGCCCCACCTCCTAATATTACATTTCATTGTAAAAGCCCCACTGTTAGCTGTTCCACCACCCTTCAAAAGCCCTGCCTCTGATCATATGAGGCTTTGAGGGGACACATAAATTTGAGCCATAACAACCGTCACCATTATCATCCTGAAGGAGCACCGATTAGATAGCTCCTCCCCCATGGGCCACTTTTGAATAACAAACAGCACTTACTGAGCTGACAGGCCCTGCTGGAGCTGCCCCCGTTGTGGTATCACCTTCTGTGAGTGTTCTACAATTTAGAACTCCCTCTCGCCTGCAATCCTGAATCACCTTCCTTGGCAACCCTCCGTTCCCTGCCTCCCTACCTCATGTTCTCATCAGCCCAGTTCTTTGTTTCTGTGCATCTGCATCTTTGTCCATTTATGCAAAGGTTTCTAGTGTGGTCAGAACAGCCAAAGACAATAAAGCTTCAACCGGCAGGAAACAGTCTTCACACTCTCAGGATTTCCTATTATGTGTTATACAGCCTTTTCCAGAAGTACAGTTGCATCCAAAAATAGAAGCTGCCTGGATTTGCCTTCATCTCAACACAATGACTCCTCAGCTACTGTGGCTGGCCTTGAAACGGAGCCAGACACGCTGAAATACAAAGACTCTATCAAGGGAGGTGAAGGAAGCTGCTTCCACAGGACTTCTAGGTGTGGGTAGGTGGCTGTCTACTTACTCTCCATTCTTTTGTTAGTGTGTGTGGTTTTGCCAGCAAAACTGGATAAGAGGAAGGAAAGCAAGGAAGAGAGGAGGAAGGAGTGAATGTGGCAGGGAGATTAGAGGTGGGATGGGGACTCTGGGTACAGGGGGTGACTCTGCAGAAGAGAAGGAGCAGCGAGCTGTTGGAGGAGGAAGGACAAACTGGAGAACAAAGAGAGGAAAAGAAAGAAAGCACAATTTCAGCAGTCTACACAGCTGCAATGAGCAGAACTTCACAGCTGGCCCATGACTTACTGAAGTGGAAAATGAAGAGCGTCAGTATAAATGGCAATACCAGGCCCCACGGTTGTTTATTTTCTTCTTCACCACCCTCTACGTAGCATGCTTGCATCAGAGAAGAGAAATCCTGATCTCTGGGCATGCTCATTCTCTTTCATGTGCAGGGGAGTAGAGGAGGTGAAGACAGCCCCTCCAAAACTCAAGAGGATGGAGGCGTCTGTGCCATTGACCTGGAACAGAGAAATAAGCTACAATCAAGTGACATAAGGCTGTCGAGAAGAAGCGCCCTTCTGGATGGTGCCTGGATTGGATATTGGCAAAGGAGAACAAGAAAGACAGGAGGGAAATTTTCAGCAGTGATGCTAGGGAGAAAATAATGTAAAAAACATTTTTCATGTCCTAATATCTGGGGGAAGCCAGAAATAATGAGAAGGTATGAGTTTACAGCTGAGGCTTCCTAAGCCAGACAGCACTCAGGACTCAGATGGGCAGCCTCCCATCTTGGTTCCTGCTCCTTTATCACCAGCCGAGGGACCTGGAAGTACTTGCTTTGTGTCTTTCAGCCTCTAGTTCTCTATCTGTAAAATTCTAACAGCAGCACTCATTTCATAAGGTGGCTGTCAAGATTCCATGGGTGTGGAAGAGAAGCAGTGCTTCTGCTCAGTGAATCTGTGGGCAGAGTCAAGATTCGGGAGGTAGCTGGGCACAGAAGCACATGCCAGCAGCCCCAGAACTTCAAGGCCTCTTGAATCCATAGTGAGACTGATTAAAAAAAAAAAAAAAATCGGAAAGTATGAGGAGAGGAAAAGAGATCTGGGGATGGGAAGTAGAGAGTTCAGTTCAGATCTTATACTAAACAAGCTAAAAATCTTGGAACCTTAGTTAGGTAAGTAGAGGAAAAATAGTGGCAAAGGGGTTTAGTATTCAGGGTACCCAAAGAAGGTATGTGGAAAATGTCTCTTTCTAGAAGCATTCCAGCTAATACATGAAGATGGATAGAATTAGAATACTGTAACTTTATGATATCCAATGAAATACATAATGGACCTAGACAATGTTCATCATTCCAGTTATTAGTTACTGCCCTTCAGTTCCAAAGCCTCCCTCTCTTCAGGACCAGCTAAGATAATGGACTGGGCTCAGCGTTTCTCTTTATGAGGAGTGCAATGTAAGTTTTGTCAGTAGAGGGCGCTGGAGGGATACTGCAGACGGGAGGGGGTGTTTCTTCCTGGTTCTCTAGCTCTGACCTTTGTACTTTCTTCCTGCTTCGAGGCCTGTCAATGGCAGTGTGTGGGCATCTCCTGGCCCAGAAATATATTTAGAACATGAAACCCCACAGAGTCTCAGAGCTCAAGTCCACACCGAGACCAGATTGCTTTGGCCCTTGCGACAAGGACATTGACACAGTCCAGGCCTCATGGTCACAGTGGCACCTCAGCTCCTCCTGGGCACTGCCCTCTGGCCGCAGTTGGGCCTCTGTTTACCACCACCTTCCTCACACAAGCGCACGTCAGGCCCTCCACCGGTTGGACCTGTGTGCATTTCAACCTCAATTTACTTACACCCCTTGGGTTCTTTCCTCTTTCCTGGTGTCTATAACTTAGCTCTGGCAGGACAGGCCAGGGGACTCAGCTACAACACAATATGCCACAGGCTCACCTCCCCAGCAAAGTCAGAACTCTAGCCTTGGCGAGAACCCTCTTTCTATTGCTTTTCCATGGACACTCTCCAACTGGGGTACTTCTTAGAGGTCTCTTTATATCCTCATAGTTATTCTTTACCTGATTCTAATTAATAACTGTCTACATTTAATTTCTGATACTTGAATTAGTATGTGGCTTCTGTTTTCTGAGTGGAACCAGATGACCCAATCATAAGTGGCTGCTAACTGCACAGAGATACAGCAGAATTATCTAGAGCAGAATTACACTGTGAATTATGGTCACAACATAACCTCTCAAGTATTCTTGACAAAACATCAACGCTGAGTCTGATAAAGATTTAGATCTGACTACAATTGCAAGAAACACGTGAAATACAGGAACACTTGCAATGATAGCATCAGATGTTATTAACACAATCCAGGCTATGGGAAACTCCGTAGAAAAATCACCCAGAATTCTTCAACAAAAGAAAAACAACCTATAAAGTAAAAGAGCTTAAAGGTCATATTAATCAATTAAAACTTATAGACTCTATTCTATCCTGATTCAGACAAATTGTTAAACAAAAAAGTTTTATGAAATAGGAGAGGATTTAAACACTGGCTGTATATTTGACTAGATAGATAGATAGATAGATAGATAGATAGATAGATAGACAGATAGATAGTTTTTGAGTCAGGGTCTTGCTATGCAGTTTAGGCTGGCCTTGACCTCACTTTTGTAGCCCAGGCTGGTCTTGAACTCACATCAGTCCTCCTGCCTCAGCCTCCCAAGTGCTGGGATTATAGGTATGCACCACCATGCCCAGCATATTTGATAGTATTAAGGTAATTATTTTTTTGAAGTGAGAGCTAATGCAAGAAATATGTGTTAGCAAATCAAATAATGTGATATTGGGGATCTTCTTCAAAAAGTCCTAGAAAATTCTAGTCCTCATCATGATTAGAAAAATATTAAAGGTGATGAGTGCATGAATTCATTAAAAAATCCAAGCAATTCTGTATGGACTGAGTATTCAGAAACCAACCAACAACAAACTGAAATTCTCTCTATTCCCCAGGCCATGGAACAATACTGGGCACAGGATGGGTCCCCCAGTTCAATACCAGCCCAACTGGTTGGCTTACATTCCTTTAAGAGCCAAGAGGCAGCTCCAAGAATTTTCCTACTCAGCCTCCTTCTTTGTCCACTAAGGCTGCATTTTCCATGTGCCTTAACATAATTTAACATTTTTTGTATTACTGAGGCCACTTTAATTTATTGCTTTATTTTAAGGAAGCACATCACCCAAAAATAGCACAAAATTGCTATCCTCAGAGGATACCTACTGTGTCCACCTGGCTCCCTTGGCACAGCTAGTGCATAGGTAGCCAGCCAGATTTTAAGATACTCAAAACCCAATGCCTTTTTCCTAATTTAAAGGGGTGCCTCTTGTCATAAAATTGTAGGGCCAGAGAGATCTTTGAAATCAGCTGGTTCAATTGCCCTGAAGGCAGGGCTAGCACAGCATGTGATACTGGGGATCGAATCATGGTCCCTGTGGCCACCTAAGCTTTCTTAAGCAGGTGCCTTAGACGGCTGAGCCATCCCACCTGCCTCAATTGCAGTTTTTTAAGGCTAAGTGAGCTGTGGTACAGGGAAGTTAAGAGAGTTGCCCAGGGTCTCCAGAATATTTGACACTTTTTTTTTTTTTTTTTTTTTTTGGTCTTTTTGAGACAGGGTCTCACTATGCAGTTCAAGCTGGCCTTGAGCTCACTTTTGTAGCCCAGGCTGGTCTCGAACTCACATTGATCCTCCTGCCTCAGCCTCCCAATTGCTGGGATTACAGGCGTGTGCCACCACGCCCAGCTCTATTTGACACATTTAAATGGTACTTCTTCCTAATCACTGAGAGACTAGGCGAGTGCACCTAGGAAATCTCTAAAAGTTTGGGATCATAGGAAAGTAGATAGCAAGTCACATGTTCAGGACAAGCGTCCAGATTAAAATTCCTGCACAGTGGCTGACAGCTGTGTATAAATAACTGGCATCCAGTGATAAATCGGCATCTGCATCAGGAAAATGAATCATTCTTGGCTTTGGACTTTGCAGGACAGCACATTTCTCCTTGGTCTTCCCTTTGCTATATCAGGGGTCAGGGAACGGCTTCAACCAGGGTCACTGTGTTGAAGGACCCACCAAATTTGGCCTCTTTCCTATCTTGGCAGGCTGCCATGACCAGGGTGATGGAAGAGTGTTTACAAGCATTGGATCCCAGGAACATTGTCTTTGTCCTGTCTGATAAAGGCCAGAGTCAGACAGGCAGTGAGGTAAAAAGACCCCTGGACAGATGAGCCAGTTATTGAAGGATTTCTGAGCATGCAAAGCAAACGGGTTAGCCATGACCCACTCCCACCAGTGCTTGTGTTTTTGAAATTCTATTCAATGTTCTTTAGTCATATATTTGGTGAATAAAATAAAAGAAAATTACTTGCAAGTGCCAGGAGAAGCTTGGGCTTCTTTTCCAAGGGGCTGAGGGGACTGTATAACCTGGTACACAGGCTAAAACTAGTGGCTTTGAAGCCAGGCTGGCTGGAATCCTGGTTCCCCCAAGGAATGAGGGCAATGGCATCACCTCCTCATAGGATTGTCATGAGAATTCATCGAATTAACACACATCAAGTTCTCAGGCTCATGCCCTGTACCTGCTGGGCAGTCAGCAAACCTTGGTACTAACACGCATCCTGTTGAGCAAAACACGGTGAAAATACGTTCTGCTGAGTGGAGATCTTTGAGAAGATTTTTGATGGAGAAGTAAGTCTGGAGGCCTGGAGATTGACACCAGGACTGAGAAAAAAGCTGTTTACACTGACAGAGCATAAAATTGTCCCACAACCAATCTCACAAATGTGTCAAGGTCAATGCTGCTGAAGCTCCCATTCCCATGCATTCCCTAACAACTTGCACCCCACTTCTAGAATGTTCTTCTCAAGGCAGTTTGCCCATGTGACCAGTACTTTACAGTGAACTCACTCTTCTGTCCCTCACATACTTATTTTGTAATCTCTTCAATTTTATGTTTTTTATTAGTACATGTTTGCAGAACATGTTCACATTCCTTGTAGGACATTGGGACAATACATCTTAATTCCCTTAATTGGGATAATACATCTTAATTCCTTAATTCCATCCCTTACTTTCCCTTTCCCTCTATCTCCTATAAATAAGGAGCAAATAAAAGACAGATAAAAGGGAGAAAAGCAGTAAATCTTTCCCTCACATACTTATTGATATACCAGATTTAGTTCTTGAGACAATGATGCAAGAAAATTCCATGACCCTGTTTGGGGAAGAATATTAGTCACTTTGCCGGTACTGCAATGAAATACCAGGGGTACCTAACCTTATAAAGAGAAAATGTCTGTCTGGCCCATGGTTATGGGGATTGGTGCATAAGATCAGTAGGCCCTGTTGGCTTGGTCTCTGGTAAGAGTGGCACATCACGGCAAGAGAACGTGAAGAAGAAAACAGGTGATGGTGGCTGGCACTTCATGGCATTGAGCTGCGCCTGCGCAGTGAGGCCCACTGCTCGTCCCGTGACAGCTCCCTGGGGGAAAGCCTTTGGATCATACCTTCTGGAGAAGGTGCCCCTGCGCAAACCATGGTATGGAGCACGTAGTCTCACGAGGTGTCTACTTACCCGCAAATGCATACAGTACCCCATGCACCAACAGAGAGCATGACAAAAAGGAAGAGGACAGGAACCTGAGTGGGAAACAAAGCCTCGCCCAGTCTACCTTTATTTCCTACGAGCCCCGCCACACTGTGCCCTTGTGATTCAGGACAGAGGGGTCTGCACTAACTTGTTCACTTGTTTTTGCAGATGCTGCTGAAGATGACTTGGAAGGAGGTTTCTGAGAATGCTTTGCCTGTGTTTCTAACTTCCCGAGTGAGATTATGCTTGAATCAGCGCCTGCTCCCAGCTTCTTTCCCTTTCTGCCTTCCTCTGCTCCCCCTTGGCATCGCGCTGGGCACTGGTCCCCCTCTGCCTGGGCTGCCTCTGGGATGCCTTTTCTCCCTGCTGCTGATCCTCTGCTGTAGCTGTGAGCCCCAGTCTTCAGTGCAGCAGAAGAGGACAGAAAGGAGCCATCAGTACAGGTCAAAGTCACCAAGGAGCAGCGGGAGCCTTAACTGGACCTGGGGGATGTAGGATTGAGTACTGTGCAGGTGGAGAAATCGAGCCTGGACTCTGGGAGCACTGACAGATGCCAGCAGTGACCAAAACAAGGCCCTTGTACTATCCAAGGTGAGACTATGACCTGGCCAGGCAAGGTGGGGACTTAATGGTGAACATGCAGATCATGTCTTTGCCTTTGCCTTCAAGAAATTCCCTATGAACTGAGTATTCAGAAACCAACCAACCAACAAACAGAAATTCTCTCTAACTATTCCCCAGGCCATGGAACAATACTGGGCACAGGATGGGTCCCCCAGTTCAATACCAGCCCAATTGGTCAGCTTACATTCCTTTAAGAGCCAAGACACAGTTCCAAGCCTTGCTATCCTCTGCCTCCTTCCGTGCCCACTAAGGCTGCATTTTCCATGTGGCTTAACATAGTTTAACATTTTTATTGTATTGCCAAGGCCATTTTAATTTATCACTTTATTTTAGGGAAGCACACCATCCAAAAATAGCACAAAATTACTCATGCTATTGGAGCCTTCCTTATGTGAGACTTGTAATATTTCACTGATCTGGTCACTGTAAGCACAGGCCCAGCAGTCATGACAGGGAGCTGCTTGCTTTGTGCAGTCAGATTTTAGGGTGTTTTTTTTTTTTTTTAACCCACTAAATATCACTGAGGAATGCCTGACCAGCCACAGCGGGCAGGGTTACAGTGAGGCTGAATTCCTGCTTTCAAACCTAGGCAGGCTGAAGGAGTCGGCGAGGAGCTGGCTTCCCAGCCCTTCTTTCTGCAGCGCCCTTTCATGAATCTATTTTTAAAATGTAGCTGGGCGTGGTGGCACACACCTGTGATCCCAGCACTTGGGAGGCTGAGGCAGGAGGATCAGTGTGAGTTCAAGACCAGCCTGGGCTACAAAAGTGAGCTTAAGGCCAGCCTGAACTGCATAGCGAGACCCTGTCTCAAAAAGACAAAAAAAAAAAAAAAAAAAAAAAGTTTAGTTTTACATTGGATTTCATAATGTAAGCATATAAATAATGTAGTTTAGGATTTCACTGGAGTCTGGAAGATCATTTAAAGGGAGAGTTTTTTGAGAAATCTAAGTCAGGGCTATTTTCCCCTCAGAGGGTTTGTTGGATTGTTTGTGACTGCTAGGCCCTCTTGCCTTTCACCTTCTTTCATGTACCCAGGAGAGCTCCATTTTGGTGGTCTGCCTTGGAAAAGTCACCATAATGGAATATATATGAGGATTAGGCATAGAAATGTCAGGCCCTATTAAATCTCAGCAGTCAAGTTCGCATTACCTCTTCAGCCTCTGAGGCTTTCCAGAAGGGAAGAATTCTCCATATCCCATAGGAAATGTGTCCCCTCCCCCAGCATCAGCAAATCACTTTCTGGGGTCAGTCGTTACTGAAGAATGCAATATTGCCCACTTTCGTTGACTTTTAAAAATTCTATCTTAGAGGAAGCCTTTGGGAGATTCATGTAATCGAATTCTGTTTAAGGAGGGGCATATCTAGTTATTAGTGGTATTATTAAATAGCCCAACTAAACCACAGAAACTGGGCACTTATAACCCTTGTCCCCCAGCAGGAGCTCTGAGTGCTTTGGGTGCATTACTTTCTTTTATTTATCTTCATGGGAAACAGTAAGAGGAAGAGGGGATCAGATCACTTCGGACAATCCTCCTAGCAAGTGTGTTTGCAGGAGTCCTGCTTATTCCTTGGCTCCCATCCTAGGCTCCTCCAAGTAAGTATAACTATAGAAATGTGACCAGGCTTAGAAGGGACATATGACAGGCGTGAAAAGCAGAGATCCCAGAAGAGGATGCTGGATGGGGTGTGGGAGTTAAGCAAGAGCCCCAAATCCACTGTGCAGAAGAAGGAAGAGGCATGGGACTGAACAAGCCATTTAGGACTCCACAGATGCTTGGGGGTTACAGTTGCAAGAGCAGACGGGACCAGGATGGGCAGACTAGTGGACCCCCATCTTACCTTGTGGTTGCAGTGACCATGGACACTTTTAGTGGGAAAGACCCTGATGTCACAGTGAAATTTCTAGGCCAAAATGAAATCTAGAACCACCTCTTCCCTTTTGACATCTATATTCCATCTGGAAAGCTGGAAAAACACATATACCCTCTTCCAGGCCCTTGCTGCCCCCCCCCCCACTGCTTTGCCCAATCGACTCTACAGAAGAGATTCATGGAGTCCTTTACTTGTTAGCTTTGTCAGGGGTATTCGCATTTATAAAACAATCAAGGGATAAAATTAATGCTTTATATGAGAAATGGGCATGTCAGGTGGAGAAGCCATAGTTGATTCCTTTCCTAGACTCATACTACAGCAAAGTTTAATCCATAACTCTGGTCCCCTTTCCAAAAGCAGGGAGCAACTAGCATGCAAGAGCCCTGAGCCCCCCTCAGAAATCTGCCACAATTCACCATAGAGGGACACAGTCTCTACACCTTTCTGGCTGTCTGCATGCTTCTCTGTAGAAGGACGACAGGAGAAAGAACCAGCGTATCCTGGCTCCTGTTTCCCTTTCCTCCCACATCCTGGCTCCTGCTCCCCAAGCTTAGGAACCTTGCAGGTCTCAGAGACCCAGCTGTGTAAGTGGGGAAGCGAAGGGTTATGGGTCTGTGTTTGTGCGGGAAGGTCTCTGTAATCTGAATTAGGGAGCAGAGTCTGGTGGAAAGGTGGTACTAATGTATACTGGGTACTACATGGTTAAAAACAAAATCTAAGAGGAGTATTTAAATAAGGAAATTATTACAATGAGAGACACATTGCCATTAATCCTCTTTAAATACCCACACACACTACATGCAAGCACTTTGAACACACCCCATCACCTTTGCCACATTAAAAAAAAAAAAAAAAAACAGGAAATCAAACTCAGGATCTCACGCTTGTCAGGCAGGCATTGTGCCACTGAATTACACCCCCAGCTCATCTCTGCGACTTTTTGAAGTAGTTTTCTGGAAGTCCTCTTTCGTAAGTGTCCTTTGTGTGGACAGGAATATCTTGGTTTTCCGAATCCATGCAAAGCCTCAACTTTGCATGATCAGTTTGACTTTGGGAAGCGCCAGAAGTCACGTGGTGTCACATTTGTGAATAAGATAGCTGAGGACACATCATAATGTTGTGAGGCCACGTTTCCATTGGATGGCACTCAGCGGGAGCATCAGCACATTTTATCACACTTCATAAAGACACTCACAAGTGAAGATTTCCAAAATTGCTTCAGAAAGTTGCGAAAATAATACTGAAACCAGGGGGAGGAGTATTTTGAGGGCAATTGATGGTGATGTCTCTTTGCTTGTGATAAATTTTTATTTACTCATTATATGGTTTGATGACACTTCTTGTGTTCGAGGATGAGGCATCTCTCCCCAGTTACCTTTTTCTCTGGTGCTACTGAACTAAGCATCAAGATACCTCACTGTTGACTTTCTAAATTCAAACAGTTGGCTTTGGCCATGGTGTCTGACTCACTGGCTGCGTTAAACACCCTGCTTAGCCCCTGTGTAGCCCAGTCCTTCCCTCTGGGCAGGCCTGCAGCTGGAAAAGAGCCTATCACTCAGTTGTATCAGAGCCTGCCTGAAAGACATCAGACAGAGCACAGGTAAAAATGTCAATAAAAATTTAAAATAGAGCTGGAAAAACAGGTATTTCTCTTTTTCAATCTGCAGGAACCTGCTTCCAGGATCTGAGTGATCCTTAGAAATCTGATGAGTGGGGGAAGGCCAGAGAAGGAAACGAGAAACTGCTGAGATCTGTGTTCTTCTAACCTTTCTGAAATACTGCTCTTAATCTCTGTGCTGCGGCCTATACTCTGACATTTTCCAGGTGGTTCATAACCTGATGTTGGCTTAAGCACAGGTTTAAAAGTGACACAAACATACACTATGTGAAGAGCTATCCCCCAGAGTCCTTCGACTCAAGCCACTCAGCATGTCACTGAGCTCCTATTGCCGGCTGGTCACAGTACTAGGTGCTAGGTTCTGACAATACA